>JAODAL010012357.1:0-95761 GCA_025379985.1 Phyllomedusa bahiana
CGTGCCTCCTAGGCGTGCGCGCATGGGCAGCTTACTCGCACTATTTATAGTTTCCTGTTCTGTGGCACCCTTCAATAATTCACCCCTGACATCTCTGGTTCTATAAAGAGGAGTTCCTCTGGTCTCTACTATGGGTGGTCAGTTCACTTGCAGTTGTTATTCGCCTCTTGCCTCTGTGTTCTGGTATGTGTCCATCCTTGAGCTCCTAGCCATTATCTCGGAACTTAACCCAGGAGATGCTGGTCCAGTTGTGTCTATCTGCAGTAACTCCTGAACTTCTTGAGATCGTTCACCTGTATAGCCATCCTGTTGTTCTTACGTGCACCTGTTACCTCACTAGTGTGATCCTCGCCTATCACCCCCCCCCTCCCTACTAGGCCATCTGTATCCTGGTCTCGTACTGTCAGTGTTCTACCGTACAGGTCCGGTTGTATTCCTGATGTGATGTAATCTAGTTTATCCCTCCGTGTATCCTGCTGCGTTCCTGAGTACGTTTTACCTCCCTGCTTTTGTTCTCTTATGTTCCTGTGTTCCTGTCCTGTACCCGGACTGTCACCGCTGGTAGCCACAGTCAGGGGTACGTGACCTGGGGGTCCCCAGCCAAGTACCACTCCCGCTTTGCGGCGGGCTCTGGCGAAGACCAGGGGCCCTTTAGACCACTACCTGGCGTTGGTCCTCACAGCTACCACTCGCATCGCGGTGATCACAGAGCGATTCTCTCTCATCCAAGAATGTGCGCCGGCTCGTGGCCTCGGCATACGTCCAGATCAGCGACGCTCCGTTACATGGGAAGTCTCTCATTGAGAAGCCTAGGTTTGGGAATTCTGAAACAAATATCAGACAAGTCATTAAGGAAGTGCTTGAGCTGCTGCATTAGAGCAGCAGGTCTTTGCTGTTGTTGATGGATGCATTCTTCCAAAGATAGCGCAAACTCTCCAAAAAGATAAAGAGTCAGCGCCCAGTGACTATCCAGTCATCAGTCCACTGGCCCTTTAAATCTCAGGGAGCCGGTCTGCGTGCACCCTAGAGGGCGAGGACACGCATGCTGGCATGGAGCAGAAGACGGGAGCCGCACAAGAGTGAGAGGGGCCGGCAGATCAGTGCGAGCGTAGCGTGTCCACAGCCCAAGGTGGGGGCCATGGTGTAACTCGTAACACTGGGTGACCAGTTGAGGTTTGAAAAACTCATTACTTTCAGATGCGAGGTGCCATGTAACATCTGGATGCTGTTTCTTATTACATTTGTTGGACTTTCGGAGATGGAATTAAAAGAACACTAGAGGGCACTGCAGCAGAAGAGTAATGGTATTATCTAGACCAGGGGTTCCCAAACTCCAGTCCTCAGGACCCACCAACAGGTCATGCAATGTTTTCAGGATATACCAACAGAACTGCCCCCAGACACTGTACAATAATTATATCACCTGTGCTGCCTTAATTTAAATCACTTGTGCACTGCTAAGGAAAGCCAGAAAACATGGACTTGATGGTGGGGCGTGTGGACCTGGAGTTGGGGAATACCATGATATATGAACACATGTCACATTTTTTTTAATGTAATTCACCTAAAAATCTTTTTATTGCTTGCCCACCATTTTCTAGGTCTGTGCAACCCAGTTGATTAACCTTAAAGGGATTTTCTATAAAAACACTTTCATGGCTTATGAACTAGATTGCCACACAAGCAGAATGCTGTGGCATTGGATTGAATATATATACTGTGTTGTTACTATATTTATATAATGATATTATATATATTATATATATATATATATATATATTACTACACATTCATATATATTTATGTAATACTGTGAGATGGTGACAGGCGGAGTTGCCGAGGGTAGGTATTTTTCCCCTATGGTACTTCTTATGTGGCTTTAGGGAGTGTATGGACTGAGAGGCCTGGGCTCGGTGAAGGAAGGCCGACAGTTTCATGTGTCAGTGACACTAGGTTACTAACACATTGTTAGTACTGTATAGCGGTTCCAGTCCGCTTTATCTGGGTCGGCTTTTCCTGGAGTGGTCAAAGAGCTAGAAATCAGGGTGGGTAGCCAATCCCTCGCACCATGGTGAGGCGGTGTCAGGCCTAATAAGAGCCTGGGGCCTGTGTCTGGTCTTCTTTGCTGGACCCTTTGCTGCTAAAGATGGGAAACCACCTAGGCATTTCTTATCTGTGCAAGTCTGAACTAGGACATCCTGTCTGTTTAAGTATGATAGTGCATCAGCTGAGCAGGTATTTTGTTTGTTGTTTTGGCCTGTAGTTTTTCTGGCTATGATTTCTAATCGGGTTAAAATTGGAGAGCATTTCGCCCTATATTTCGCGCCTTACTGCGCTCAAAGTCGAGCGAATTAGCGGCCCCAAGTTCATTATGGTAATCCACAGTTCTCATAGTGAACTATGGAATTTTACACTCTCCTTCTCCCCGCTTGTACAATATGCCGCAGGGGGAGATAAGTGACATGTCAATTACTAGCGGCAAGTATGTGCCGCGAGTAGTGACAGTCTATGGGGCTGGCGGGCTTCCGGACCCCCCACCCCGCGGGAGAAGGCGCCTGTCGGCTTGTGAGTCCCAAAGTCTGGCGTTAATTGGGGGTTACTTTCGAACCCACAATTATTGCCGTTTTGAACTTAGCCTATGGCCTTGTGTTTTGTTTGCACCTGCAAATAAAACCCAGGCAGTGACTTGACCTTGGACCTTTAAATCTGGTGTCATTTGTATCGGTCTGAGAAGGCCCATGCTGCCTACCTATTGCATAAAACAACACCAATATATCTTATAAACCTCTGTCTTCGCGCTCAGTTTGCCTCTGTACCACTCTTTCCTAATTGAGATCACTCATTTTTTTAAAGTAGGTTAGTATACTAATATCTTCGTCATGTCTATCTTAGTATTAATGAAGAATGTTCTCCTCATCATCAATAAATAATTTATTAGTAGCTCTGTACAGTAAAAAAAAATATGAGGTGACATTAAATTTATTAACACCACTCTGAGTCACATTATTATGTACTTCCGTACCTTATATTCAGACAAGTAGCGTCATGAAGGTTGTATCAATGTTGATTGGGTATTACGAAGGTGTGTTACAGGCTGTCTCCACACAAATCACGTTTTTTCTACTGCTGTCTATCATTTATCGGTGTGGTATAAAATGGTATAGATCTCTCGAAATGTAGATGTCTCATAATTCTCGCAGAATAAAAATAGGACTTAATGATTGTACTGTTCACAGAAGGTTCTTATATATGCGGAAACTCAAAATAAGCAAATACAAGGTGTGCAGACAGTCCCTGAAACACTCTCTGTGTACAATTGGTGGGGAAGTGTGAGATCTCTTAAGGGACCAGGATGACAGTCACTGTTTCTAGCACATACAGGACGTGAGCAAGTCATTATAGTGTGTCGCCAGTACAAACAGATCGTGACTCACCAAGAAAACAGAGAAACTGCAGTGATTCCCTTATCCATTTAAACAGCAGGCAGGACACCAGGCTTAAGAGAACATAAGATAGACTATCCAACAGAGATACTCTCTAGATGTGTTATCAAGCAGAGCAGGACACCAGGAATAACGGAGAACAGCAAACTTGTAACAGCAATGTGCTGCTAGGATATATTGTAGGAGGAAACCATCGTATCCGCTTTTTGCAACGGGAACCAGCTATGGCAGGGTGAAGACACCAGCATTCAATGGATTTATATCATCTTGAACCAAGGGAGATGGGCAGGGAGCGGAATCCATGCAGACAGGACAGGGTCAGAGAAACAGGTCAAAGCAAAAAACGTGGAACTAGGGTCACCAGAATGCAGGAACTCGGAGGGCATGAGCCTAAGTGCTATGACCCTTAACTATTACATCAGATACTAGACTGGAGGCATTAGCTGGGTTTTAAAGCTCAGCCAGGCAGAATGATCAGCTTCAGCTGAAGGAGTGTCACTGAAGAGTTAAATGTCTGGACCATGAGCGAATGTCCTGACTGGACAGCAGGAGGGGACTCCCAAACTCAAAGGCCATATTTCAATGACCATGGTTTTAAAAGGAAAAAGTACTGAAACAGGAAGATGGCAGGAAAAAAGTAAACATTGTGGAGAAAGGTTGTGTTGGCACTTTAAGATTTAACTCTCCTCACAATATAAGCTTGAACACTCTATCCATACGATCCTTAAAATGTAGGAAAGTGCACGTTAATATATAGATGCAGGGGATGTTTATATGCAACCTTTAGTAATACAATGGTGTGATTGATGCTGCAGTGCTTTGAATAGAGAATGTTCCGATTGTATTTTGGATGATACATTATATTTTGCGCTCCTTGTGATTTTTGCGGCTGACTGATTCCTGCTAACTTTGGAGGAAACAGCGTGCTCAAGTTTTGCAAGAACATAGGCGTTTTTGGCTAGTTTGCAATAACATAGGCATTCTTTATCTATCGCCGAGTTTGTAATAATATAGGCGTTCTTTATCTATCTTTAACGGTGTACTTAATATATAGACCATATAGTAGATCCCTTTGCTTTGGTCTGGGATAAGACTTTTAAAGTCTTAATATATCTACAATGCACTATTTAACCATTAGCGAGTTTGTTTATGGTTTTGATATATAATCTCTGTTTTGCCCAAGGAGTGTATCATAGGGCATAATAGGATAGTAGCAGTAGCAGGTTTAGTTCCGGTGGGGGTAGTTCATTTTGATGACGGGTCACCTTTAGGTAGGGTAGGGATTTAGTGTAATTGGTTGGTATTGATTAATTTTAAGTGTTCAGGTTAGATAGAAGTTAAGGAATTTTTTATAATGATTCATACTATTAAAAGTTAAAATTTTAATCACAAAGTATTCTCCACAAGTGTACCTTTTTTTCTGGATTTTTAGGGAGTTATGAGCGGTCATATCTAGAAGGTGCCCCAGTCGTTAATTATGTTTGGGATGGTTAGTTTTTTGTATTGATTACAGGGAGGCACGGAAACTTGCTGATTGTGAACAATGCTAAGGTTCTTTTGGGGCTAAGGGGGCATGTTTGATTTGCACTGTTGCGTTAGTTGTGGAAGCTGTTCATGTGCTCTTGCGTTGATGAAAGTTGTTGTTGTGTATGTAGACAGTGCAAAGGTGCATGGGGAGAACGGACTGATCAGGCTTCAACTTTCATAGGATGATGATTTTTAGGACTTATGCCCTGTTTGATCGACAAAGGTTTGCCATCTACGATGAATCACATTATCTGCTTCATCAAACAGATTAGAGCACGGGGGGGGGGCCCCCAATCAAAGCGTAGTGAAACATATTAGAACAAAACACTCTGGAACACCTGGTGGAAGAAACGACGAGGCTGGTGGTGGGACCATCATAGAGTTCGTGGTTGTGTTGTTTATACCATGTGATAATTGCTGGTGGTTTTCCCATCTCGATCGGATTATGTGCCCCGCCCCAGATGGCACCTCCCCCCTACACCCGATTAAGAGAGAGGGTTTGATGTCAGTATGGTTGTGTGTGTAGACGCCGTGCAGAGGTTCGCAGAACTAGTAGGGGACTAGTTCGCTTAAAAGATCAGGCCCACAGCAAAATAGATAAGTGCTTTATTTTGCCACCCGCAAACAAAACCAAACAAATCCAAATGGCCTTACTTCACAGACAGCACTCAGTGTCAACACCAAATCGACTCAAGCAGAAACAGTAGAAAAACCATGGTATAAGCCACCAGTGCCTGATGACCTAAGATGCTTGCACTACTCGTTATGATACTGTAGTCTCTCTAAGCACAGCTACCTGGTGCAGATCCCTTGCTCGATTCCTCAGCATAATCCAAGGATTTTACCGGGTCTAGCGCGCGCACACGATGCATAGTATCACTATTGTGTCTCTAGGGATGCCTCCGCGCTAATTCGCGACAGTACCATATAATGCAGGGGGCGTGGGTTCCTGGCAGCACGCATGCCCCTCACTTTGACATTCACTTACTATGCCCAGGCGCGGTAAGTGCCCGCAATGTAATTGTAAGTCCTTATCTCCCACCTCACGACGTACATTCGATCGGTATTGTACATAGCGGGGGAGAAATCGGCGCTAAATCCATAAGTTCTCTCGTGAGAGTCACGCTCGCTACTAATGCGATTACCGTTATTTTGGCACGCATCTACCGTCCGCTATTGTAATGCGCAAATACGCGGCGGAGAAAAGCTGCGCGACACAAATATTACCCACATGTGAACATACCCTTAGTATCCAGTCCACTGTAAGGGCATCTACCTGCAAGTCCCACACAGACGGCAATGCGTCTTTCGGACCGGTTGTTAGCGGTTTGCGGTTATAACGGAACCGCCTGAAAACACGACCAATGGAGCACAATTGTGCTCTATGCGCAAAAAACCTGTGCCAGCCAGAACCCAACATTGCACAGGGTTTTCGTCGGACAGGTTTTTCCTGCCAGCGTTGCACGACTCAAAAAACATTGAGCAA
Organism: Phyllomedusa bahiana; assembly: GCA_025379985.1. Classification (NCBI taxonomy): domain Eukaryota; kingdom Metazoa; phylum Chordata; class Amphibia; order Anura; family Hylidae; genus Phyllomedusa; species Phyllomedusa bahiana. The sequence goes on from JAODAL010012357.1 coordinate 6,457, forward strand.
GCACATATTCCAGTCGGTTTCCGGACAAGAATATGTAACTTCAATGGGAAGGGGCGGTGGGCTGTTCTCCGCCTCACATCACTAGCAGCGAAACAGATAACTACCAAGTCCCCACCCCAGAGCCAGGCCGTGGGGATGCGCCGCATAATATAAGGACAAATACCGTCTGGTTATTTGTCCTAGGTGCAGTGTGAGCGCTCAGCATAAGACTGGGGAAAACAACACAGCTCACATGCACCTACAAAGGCTTAGTAGTAGGCAGCCCTTCCAAACTCGGCTGTACCTGGAATTTGGGAGCAGCATACACCCTCTCGCACTCTATCTGACTGTTAATAAGAAAAGGACTGGACCACGACCTAGACTGCACTAGCAGGGACATCAATTAATTTTTATAATATGTGTCAAGTGCAATAATGCGCTGGACCAGGAATGAATGGCCTGAATTCACCTCAAAACTCAGGTTATGTGGTGATCAATGTACTATCTTCCATCATTATTATTATCTTTGCACTTTCTTACAACCCAAATATGCTACTTGTCTTTTCTGGGGCAGATGGGATCTACCAAGAAGACAACACAATGTCACATGGCTTAAAATAACCAAAGTTGTTTAGAAGAACATGTATCATAGTGACTTCAATTAACACACTTTCCCAGAACTTGTAGCCTAAACTGAAAAACCTGAGGAACACCACGCATGATAGTATGTTTGCTCCAGCAGCAGTGGTATGCACTGAAAGTCAGCATAGCTCCAAATTCTGTGGACAGATGCAGAGACCTTACTGAGTCACTCCCAGCCCATCTAGCTGCTGTCCATGCTACACACAGTGTAGTTACTTATGGATATAGCACATAAGAATGTGACTTGTCTCGATGTTCGAAACTCAAAAACGAGTACAATAATCAACTAAATAAGCAACAAACTGGAACAGGGGGAAAGGGATGTTGACTGTGAGGGCTATCAGTCTACAATGAAAGGAGACAGAGGGTGAGAGATATATTACCATAGGGTAGTATTTGCTAGAGAAGACGTTATTCGGGAACGAGGTGGGTTTCCAAGTTCATTCGGAAGGTTTTAAAGGTGGAGGAGAATCTGATGTGTTGGGGAAAGTGGTTCATCACTCCATCTTGGTCGGACTCCAAGAATACGATAAACACCGTTAGGCCCCAGTGACCACCAGTCTGACAGTGCTCCTATTGGCTTTAATGATATCTCTTGGATGATGTTACCAGCAGCCTCCATCAAGAAGATGTCCAGGAAGCAGTTCATGCATCATAAGGCACTGGTGTCACATAATCATTAAAGGTATATCACAGTCTGAAATTTGTCCCATTTATATGAGATAAGAGATTAGATGTTTTGTAAATGTATCATTAAAAGATCCAGACATTCCAGGTGAATTTAAATGATTCAGTACCAATACAGGTAGAAAACTAAGGTCAACCAAAGATTGAGAAGCCTTCAAGTAGAATATAACCGATAATCCAAGAAGGGCTGTTCGGTTTAGTAAACTGAGTTTCACGCATCCTAAATTTAAATAGTCTGAAGTAATAGATGATCCCTTATTCAGGACCCTATAAGCTAAAGTAAAGAGTAGCTATAAAAAGTGACCCTTTCAAAGGAGGGGAGGGGTGCGCCTGGCACATTCTTATCTTACATGAACGATACATCATTGGGGGCAATTTATGAAGTGGTTTGTGCCAGCATTCTGGCATATAAAAATGTGCTACTTTTCAGCTATTTTATGTAAAGCTAGATACTTTTTAAAAAGGCTGGAGGAGTCTAGAAAAGGAAACTGATTAATTTACAAAATTCATAAATTATAGCTGAAATTCACTCTATATATAGGTGGTATAAATTTCTCTTTCAGGTGCATGGATATTAAAAGATATGTCAAATCTACTAAGCCCAAAGGGGTTTTCTCACCATGCAGTTTCCCGGAGCCACAGGCAGCTTCTGGCGCACACGTTTTGGTTGGGCTGTTGGTGGTTCTATAGCAGTGACTGAAATATTAGCTCTGCTGTTCCTAGCTGATCCTATTACAGTGATATGAGTGCAGGAGATTTATAAAATGCAGTACACAAAACTATAGAGCTTTACAGGGTGAAAGCTTGTCACTTACTTAGGTAAATAAATTTTGTTGCTAGAGATAAGACTCTGCAGGGAACAACTCACCATGGTTGAAGTGACTGACAGCAGTTTGGATCAATCAGATGAGAGAAAGAGGAGAAAGAGGTGGTTGTTAAACAAGATTTTTTTTTATCTCCTGACCAAAACAAAATCAAAACAACAATGTATTTGGTAATAGTCTTCATTTTCCTTTCCCTACATGTTAAAAGTTAATCATTGTAGTGAGAAAACCCCTTTAATATATTTGCCGCAATTTACTCCTGCTCACTTTTCATTAAGACCCGTGTATTTAACACCAATCTGTACGCCTTGATTTTTTCTGTAAGGTTTCTTGGTAATTATACACATGCTGTCAGGTTCCCCATGAATTACATTTGTTTACTGGGGGTTCCAGGAGTAGGACGTCCTTTGATTAATCTATATTTACAGAATCCTTATAACAAACTTGGATTGTCTAAAAAAGGACAACAATTTTGGTTTATTAAGCAAAAAATAAATAAATGCTCCACCAAATTACTAGTATATCAAAGAGCTTTACTGACCCAATAGATCCATAGAGGACTAAATTTGCTCTATTAGGATAGATACGTCTACACAGCACTGGTTTTTGTCGGATGTTTAAGCGGATTCAGTATTTAGAATCTGCAAAAACCTGACTGTACCCAGTGCCCATAGACCTCAACAGATAGAGATACACAGCTCAGATTTCCTATTGTCGGATTTCAAAACCGCCGACTTATTTAACATGTTCTATAACCTGTTGTATTATGGCGGATTCTGGTCCAATGTTTCCTAGGGCCGGCTTAAATCCTAACACCGACCTCCAAATCCATGCCAAAAACCGAGTATGGCGATTTCCGATGCCATTTTACAGTTGCCGTGCAGACATAGCCTTATTCTCTATGACTCTGCCACAGTACACTCTGATGTAGCTTTATTCACACCATCCCAATGGATACTATGAATGGAGTCTAAAACATAATGGGGGACGTGTCTGAAAACTGTCTTGGTCTAAAACTTTTCTTGTTGCCCATGGCAACCAATCAGAGTTCCCCTTACATTTCAAATAGTGCTTTGAAGAAATGAATGGGGAACCCTGATTGGTTGCTATGGGCAACAAGAAAAGTCTTAGACCAAGACAGTTTTCAGACATGTCCCCCAATGTGAACGGCCCCTTACAATTACATAACATGACAACCACTATACCTTTTTTCAATAGCTGCCATCATGTTCAAGAATATACATGCCATTGTTTAGTTTATCAGTGTTATCCATAGGGTGAGCCTGGTGAGCACCGTGCACTAACGTTTGGTAATGTAATAATGTTGTAAGATTAATATAAAACATGATGATAATGATATGAATGTTATATTGCCGGTTGCACAGACAGGGCTGAATGCTGCAATATGTGAGCGAGAAAAGCTGTTTTTTGGGCCTTTTTTTATTACAGAACTTTGGCGGTATGCTACTGCGGTTTGATTTTATAAGTATCAGTATTCATGTCTCCTTACATTGACGCAGCTCTTTTAGTAGGACAATGCCACCTTGTGGCCAGTTCTTATTTCATTGTTACGCTATAAGGCTGGTTTCACCTTGGGTGGCAGTTCTGCACCCTTCTGTCTTATTAACAGCAGTTTCCTTATTGTTTGTTTATCTTAATTAAATCAGTAGGGCAATAGCAAGCTCCCCCCAAAAAATCAGAATCCAGAACAACCAACAGCCTGGACACAGGTTTCTGAAAAAATGGACATGAAAAATACAGCATAGATGTACTATAGAAATGTTCCTTATATAGCCCCACTTTTAATCAATTCATAGATATTTCCTATAGATCCACACATATGCAGTAGATTTGTGGCCCTGTCATAACCTTCTAGACCGACACCTTCTACTGTTGTCTGTCAGTGCCTGCTTGTCGGTAAAACTGGAGGCACCTATTGGGTATAAATGGGGTAGTCAATTAATCTCCAAAAAATTGGGAATCTCGCAAAAGAACATAGTGACTTCTGATCACTATATTTACTATTTTGCCATAGGCAAACTTAAACTCTATCAGTTCTCAATATATAAAACACTAAAACGTAACTTTTATTATGTACTTAAAGGAGTTGTCTCCCTTCAGAGTTTCAGAGAATGCATGAATGAAATACTCTGTCACTTCCACGTTCAGACTGACTCATTTGCATAAGCTCCATGCTTGTACAGCTCAGTGCCCTGATGTGCTTTCAGATGCTAATTAGATCAGATTAGCTTCTCAAACTACTAACAGGACTTCTTATCTGATCCCCAAAACAAAAGCCCTAATTACAGTTCTGTTTATTTTACATAAATCAAGCTTTTTACCACTGAGCAGCACAGGACACTGCCAAGACCTGAGTGATGATGTCACTCACTGTTATCTCATTGAACAAACAGCAGGGGGAGAATTGTTTACAGGTCGGTTACTGAGGGAACTGAAATAGCCAGGGAGGTCATAAATTCACTTGTATCTCCTTATGGAAAACAGAGGAACAAAGCAATATATTTGGAAAATGTCTTTATTTTGTGTTCCCTACAAATTGAAAGCTATTCTTTGTAGCGAGACAACCCCTTTAACCTCTATATATACTATTTAAAAACCTGATTTCTAACCTCTCAATTTCTCCCTTCCTACTTCTGAAGGAATAACTCCCTTTCCATTATCAAGTCTGGTGGAACCCCACCTACTAACAGGAAAACCTTATATATACACAGTAATTTACTAACTCCAGTACGGGATCGCAAGCATCCTACTTGGGCAGTTATCTCTATCTAATGGACATAAAACATATAAGGCTTCCTTGTAACACCCTCTGCAGTTAGTAGGTGGGGTTCCACCAGACTTGATAATGGAAAGGGAGTTATTCCTTCAGAAGTAGGAAGGGAAAAATTGAGAGGTTAGAAATCAGGTTTTTAAATAGCGTGTATAGAGGTTAAGTACATAATAAAAGTTACGTTTTAGTGTTTTATAGATTGAGAACTGATAGAGTTTAAGGTTGCCTATGGCAAAAGAGTAAATATAGTAAATGGGGTAGTGTCCCTTACGGTTACTATCTTACTGTTAACTGTCATGCTTTCTAAACTGGCTTCCATTATGAGGTTGGTGATACCAGCTCCCTTTGGTTTGGCTACAGACCAAATGTTCTTTTCCAGTGATCACGGTACAGGTCTTCAAATGTTAAATAAAAGTAGGTTTATTTGTTTAAAACAATGCGTTTCGTGTCCACATCCAGACACTACTATGTGGTGGACTTACTGAGCAAGCCCACTACATATGACCTAACCAACATCATGACATACTCATGATACTGGTAAGGAGTTAAAGGGGTTGCTCAGTTTAAAGAAAAACAATGTTGTATTATGGAATTTTAATGGAGGAAGGGGGGGGGGGTCAAATTCAGGATTCCCTTCTCTTGGCTAGAGAACTGATAAATGAAGCATCTCTTGCTCTGGAGGACGTGTCCTGCCTTGCATTACACAGACATAACACTAGTTTAAATGGAGATTGTGTAATACTTAATTTCTCCTGCGGTTGCGCTGCAGTGAAATGCAAAACTTGCTGAGGAGTTTGTGTACAAATTACAGGTGATTGCTAGGGTATGTTCACACGGTGTGTTGGATCCGTCTTTGGATCCGAAAAACGCATCCAAAAGTGCTGTATAAATGGCATCCAAAACGCAGGTGTGTGTTTGGCTGTGTTTTGGCTGCAGCAGACACGCACCCTATAGCTGCGTATTTCGGATCAAGAATTGACATGACAATTCTTTGAACGGATACGAAAGAGGCATCACAAAGACACATGTAAACTGCATAGGCGATCACTCGTCTGAACACCAATGCGTGTTTTACATTGAAATCAATGTAAGTCGCACTGCACATTGCTAGATGCGGATCCAAAATCGGATTCAACATGCTATGTGAACATACAATTAGGGCATGTCACCACGGCACAGGACAAATACCGGTTGGTTTATCCGACCGGTATTTGCGCCGTTTTTGGGCCGTGCACATGGCCGCGGGGGGCGACTTTTCTCCGCGATTAGCGGAGAAAAACCCTCCCCCTTCGCATGGACCTGTTCATATTCATAAAACCGGACGGAAGAATGAACATGTTTTTTGTTTTTCAGACCACCGGGCGGAAAACCCGTGCAGTGAGGACCGCAGCACGTGTTTTCCATAGACGTCCATTTTAAAGTTTGTCAGCTGGTTTGCAGACGGTTTTCTAAACCAAAAACCATCTGTAAAACTGGATGAAAACCCGTGCCTTGGGGACAAGGCCTTAGGGTTCCCAGCAAGGATACAACTTGTGATGATTATTGTCATTGAACTCTTCTAACAAGAGTATCTTGTCTTAAGCGGAGAACCCCTTTAATATTCCACATGTTGACCTCTAGAATGATTGTAGGCTTTCAATCTTTGCCAAAGATTTGCCATTGCTGATCAACAGTTGCTCAACACATAGACAATACAGCGTTGAAAAGGTTGTGAATAAATATCATGTTACTTCAAGTAGTCATCAGCTTTGTAGGCAGCAATGCACATTAGAAAGTTGGTTTCTTTGTCTGGTCCTGATCTCAATAGCTGGGGAGGAACCTTTCCGTTCTTCTGACTTCATGTCAATGATGCTCTGCCAGTAATCTACGGTCACACTAGTGAGCACATCCCCCATTTCACATGCACGGTTTTCATTCACTTTTAATAATCCTGGGATAAAGCCTCCTGTGCTTTTTAGAGCTCACTAAAGCTCTTTAGAGAACAGTAATGATCTCATGTGTTACGTTCCTGTATCTGCCTCGGTGTGTTCAGCAAGAAGCTCTACTCCAAAAATAAATGCAGCAATCATTGAAAACAATGTTATGGGGTTACTCAGGTTCTGATTATCTAATACTATGTTTTGTATTCAGGAGATTGGCAATAAACAGCCCATCCTAATGTGATCAGATCTATTGTCAGGCTAAGGTTTCTCAGACATCTGTTTGCCATTCACTTCTATTATAAAAAAAAAATTCCGGTCAGGTGTAGAATAATCCTGTTTACTTGCATTCACTGTATTTTCAGTGTGGAATCTGCACCAGAAATTCATTTCAGATGTGGGATGTTTCCTCCCACATTCCAAAAACTTACTGGCGGGTTCAGGCCATGGTTTAGATGTCAATGGTGAGCGTGGTATCTAAGTTGTCTGACAAAGAGAAGGGCAATAACATTTTTAAATCAAGTAATCAAAAATAGTTTTGGATAAAAAGGAAAAAGTAAGTTAAATGAGGTTTTATTTAACCCCTTACCGACCGCCCACTGACTTTTGGCGTCGGCTGGTGCGGGTCGTTCGTCTACAGTGACGTCTTTTGGCGTCGCTGTAGACTCCGGGGTACTACACAGCCCCGATCCCAGAGCATCTCCTACGAGCATCGGGGAGCGGAGGAAACCTCCACAACCCGGTGCTTTAACCCTTTGATGGCGGCGGTGCATTACAGCAGCGCAATCAAAGGGTTTCCCTGCTCTGTCGGGTGATCGGAACACCCGGTCACCCGACAGAGCTCGGGGAACGGCTGCACAGTCAGCCCTGGGGACCTAGAGTGGCCCCAGAGCTGTCTGTGTAACAAGCCAGTGATCAGGCCAGCCTGTGTGCTTCCCGGACTGCTGCCTGTGTCAGACTGACACAGATTACAATGTATTAGCATATATGAATATGCTAATACATTACTAAGTGTAAAAAAAAATGTCCCTTCAGGGGATTTAAAAAAAAAAAGAAGTAAAAAAACATAAAAAGTGTAAAAAAAAAAGAATAAAAAAATAAATAAAATAAAAATAAATATTTAATAAAAAATAATTGTGCATAAATTACACACACAAAAAACCTACACATATTAGGTATCCACATGACCGTAATAACCTGTAGAATAAATCAAACAAGTTATTACATGTGAAATATGAACGGTGTAAAAAATTTAAAAAACAACACAATTTTTTTTTAAACAAAATAAAAAAAAAATAATCTGCAATTATTTATAAGTGAACTTAAACTATTCCCCCAGGGGCGTTGCTAGGGTCCTAAAACATCCGGGGCTCGAGCCCTTTGTGTTTTTCTGGGTAGGGCTGGGTTCACACGACATTTTTCACGCCTCATTTTGAACTGCGGATGTTTTTTTACAGAGAAAAACCTTGTGTTCCTGTCACTAATTTTCTGCACATTCCACACAGATCCCGTCCATCTCCTCAGCAGTCACTGTACAGTAAAAATCACCAATGACAAATTTACTTTTTCAGAACTTCTCACCTTCATATGACAATACCCCTAAACAGTCACCAAAACATACACCGATACATGGAGCAAATCTACCAGACAAGTGATTGTTACTAAAACGCTCCTACAAAACCAAGACCCAAAACTATTACTACTTAAGGCTCAAATAATCCTGCCAGACCCTGACCAAACGCGACTCCCACATGTGACTATCCACTGCACACAGGCCCTAGAGACATATATTACCGCCATACAGTGACCAGATAGTGGTAGATACTAGTTGTATGTAGACTCTGCAGAAATATAAGTGATTACACTGCAGTTACATTTAGTAACTCACCAGAGACGTCTTTTCTGATCAGCGTCGTTCACTTTCCCTTTTCTTCTCCATCCGGTTCACACCTTCATGCTGATTGCTCCCGGCCAATACTTGTCCCTGAGGATTTGGACACATATCTTAGAATCCTCACATTTCCAGCAACTCCTTAATTATAGGTATAGCAGTCCCTTCAGTTAGGTATATAGGGGCACTGAAGCAGTATATGGGGCCACAGGCAGTATATAGGGGGGCACAGGCAGTATACAGGGGGGCACAGGCAGTATATAGGGTGGCACAGGCAGGTATATAGGGGCACTGGCAGGTATATAGGGGCACTGAGGCAGTATATGGGGGCCACAGGCAGTATATGGGGGCCACAGGCAGTATATGGGGGGCACAGGCAGGTATATAGGGGCACAGGCAGGCATATGGGGGCCACAGGCAGGGATATGGGGGCCACAGGCAGGCGTATGGGGGCCACAGGCAGGCATATGGGGGCCACAGGCAGGCATTATAGGGGCCACAGGCAGGCATTATAGGGGCACAGGCAAGCATTATAGGGGCCACAGGCAGGGATATGGGGGCCACAGGCAGGGATATGGGGGCCACAGGCAGGCATTATAGGGGCACAGACAGGGATATGGGGGCCACGGGCAGTATATGGGGGCCACAGGCAGGCATTATAGGGGCACAGGCAGGGATATGGGGGCCACGGGCAGTATATGGGGGCCACAGGCAGTATATGGGGGCCACAGGCAGGCATTATAGGGGCACAGGCAGGGATATGGGGGCCACAGACAGTGGTTTGGGGGCCACAGGCAGGGATATAGGGGCACAGGCAGGGATATGGGGGCCACAGGCAGGCATTAATAGGGGCACAGACAGGGATATGGGGGCCACGAGCAGTATATGGGGGCCACAGGCAGTATATGGGGGCCACAGGCAGGCATTATAGGGGCACAGGCAGCCATTATAGGGGCACAGGCAGGGATATGGGGGCCACAGACAGTGGTATGGGGGCCACAGACAGTGGTATGGGGGCCACAGGCAGCCATTATAGGGGCACAGGCAGCCATTATAGGGGCACAGGCAGGGATATGGGGGCCACAGGCAGGGATATGGGGGCCACAGGCAGGGGTAGGGGGCCACAGGCAGGCATTATAGGGCCACAGGCAGTATATGGGGGCACTGAGGCAGGTAAACGCTTTAAAAATAACAACATTAATACTCACCTTAACTCCCCCGGCGAGTGCGCTCTGTCCTCTTCAGCTGCGGGCTCCTCCGGCAGCTCCTCGGGCGCACGGCCTATGACGCGCTATGCGCCCGAGGACCGGCTGAGGCGCACGGGGCCGCGGCGGGTCCTCAGCGCTGTGAGGACCCGGCGGCCCCGCTGTGTCGGACCTGCGGGTCCGACACTGTCTGCGGGGCAGGGAGCGCTCGCTCTCTGCTCCGCAGAAGCCCGCGGCTGTGTGTGCGTCCATCGGACGCACATGCAGCTAAAGGGCCAGTCGGTGCTCCAGGCCCAGCGCAGAGGCCTGGAGCCCGGGAGACTCGGGGCACAGGCTGTTTTATTCGGGGCCCGAGCCCCGAATAAAACGGCCTAGCGACGCCCCTGCTATTCCCCCATAAAGTACAACTTGTCTCAAGTAAAAAGAGGCCTCCAACAACTGCGTTATTGAAACAATAAAAAAATTACAACTGTTGAAACGCAAGGAGGCAAAAACGAAAAAAAACGTTCTGGTCATTAACTACTTTTCAGGCCTGGGAGTTTAGGGGTTAAAGAAAAAAGTGACCCCTCTGAAAAATAAACCCATTAATAAAACCATTATCTTGTCCCAAATAAATATGCTACATATAAATATATATACAGCAGGTGAAATAAGTATTGAACACACCAATAATTTTCTAAGTAAATATATTTGTAAACGTGCTATTGACATGAAATTCTCACTAGATATCAGTAACAACCCATCCAATCCACACAAGAGAAATCAAACTACAGATGTCCATAAACTTCTGTTATGTTAAACTTATGTCCATAAAGTTATGTGTAATAATGAGAAATGACACAGGGAAAAGTATTGAACACGCTTACTGAAATGTATTTAATATTTCATTCAAAAGCCTTTGTTGGTGATCTCAAGTTCAAGACACCTCCTGTATGGAGAAACTAGTCGCATGTATTGTTCAGGTAGGAATCTGGGATTCAGTACATTTGTCCATTCATTCTTTCTTTAATTATATGGAGTTTGCCAGTGCTATATTCCGAAAAACAGCCCCAAACCATGATGTTTCCACCCTTCAAGCTTCACTGCTGGTATGGTGTTTTTGGGGTGCAGTGCCTTTAGGCACTGCAAACATGTTGTGTATTATGGCATCCAAAGAGTTCAATTTTTGCTTCATCTGACCACACTATATTCTTTCAGTATCTCAAAGGCTTGTCTAAATGTTGATGAGCAAATTTTAAACACGCTTGAACATGCTTTTTGTTCAACAATGGAGTCTTGAGTGGTGAGAATGCATAAATGCCACAGAGGTTGATTACATTATTTATTGTTTTCTTTGAAACAAATGTACCTTAGGATTCCAGGTCTTTCTGTAGCTTTCCACAGATGCCACTTTGCTCTTGTACAACTCTTATGATAATTCTATTCACTCATCTGTCTGAAATTTTGCGGGGAGCACTTGGTCTTGCCCAGTTTATGGTGAAATGAGGCTCTTTTCTCTTACGGATTATGGCCCTAAGGCTATGTTCACACGGCTTAACTGCGGGACGCAATTACGCCGTGTGGGCGGGAGCGGGGGAGTGAGCGTGGGGCCGGCACTTCGTATACGTGCCGCTGGTGATTCACATGTCACTTATCTCCCCGCCCGGCGTATTCGCCGAGCAGGGAGAGGAGACGTAATCCATAGTTCTCTATGAGAACTGTGAATTACCGTAATGAATGGGCCGTTTTCAGCCCGTAATTTGCGCACGCAGGCGCGTAATTACGGACCGAAATACGGCCCATTTTAAGCCGTGTGAACATGGTCTAACAGTGATCACTGGAACCTTTAGTTCCTCTGTAACCAATGCCATCAGTATTGTCATGATTGTGCCTGACACACCCCCAGCTTTTGGCTCTGGTTGCCGGCCAGAGACGTTGCGGCCCAAAAAAACCCTTTTTTCTGACCCAAAAACTTTACATTTGTATTTTCTGTGTGGGAAATTGGTCTTCCTTCCTTTCCCTACTTGATTGATTCCTGGCCAAGCCCGTTTGGGCAGGAAACCCTTTCCCGCACTCCCCTTTGGTTTTTCTTGTCCTTGTTGGTTTTGTTTAATTTACAGCCCTTTTTTCTATCAGGCTTCTGTTAAATTCCACCCCTTTCCTTCATTCTTTTGGTTTTGGCAGGAAATTTAAAGGGGTGTTTTTTACCTCTTCCCTTTCCTGTATAGGTTTTTTTCTCTGTGTTTGGGCCCGTTTTTTGCCCCGTTTCTTTTATTGTTGGGCCCGAAACCCTTTAGCTTCGCTTTTTGATATTCTTCTGCCTCCTGTATCTTACCCCATCTCCCCGGTGTTACATTTTTCCTTTTTTTTGGGTCCGTTTATTCCCCCCGCCTCAAGTTTTTGTACTTCGCTGCCCCGTTTGTTATCGACTTTTGGGCCGCCTGAAATAAATGTATTTGTTCTGTGTTTGTTTTTCTTGTCTGTTTTTGCCCCCTTGATTAGTGCAGCCCCTCAGTCTTTTTGGTTGGGGCGGCCTATTAAGGGAAGTCGGGTTCCCCAAAAAGGGAAGGACAGGGGTGGGACCGTGTTTAGGGGGCCCCACTTGGGCATGTCTTGGTGTGTGTTTCCCCAAATTTTGGGCCCTAAAATAATAGCGGGCCCCTTTCCCCCCCGTCAACTCCCGGCGATTCAATATGGGGTTTTCCGACCTGGGCGGTCACCCATCACTTGGACGAGTTGGAATCACTTAGGGCTTTGGGAGGGCTTTTTAATCAAGTCCCCGCGCGTTTGGGGGCCAAAAAAACCCCGGGGACCCCGACTTTCCCCCCCGTCTTTTGTACCTACCTGCCCTTTTGTTTGTACACCTAACCCTCCTTTTTAAATCAAATTTCTTTACCTGATCCCCTTGATGGAAATCCTAAAAAAGGTTCCCAACCTTAGGGAATTTTTGGGGTCTATTTTTGCTTCAACTATTTTCCCCCCTGAGGTGAAAGAGTGGCAGTTGTTGTGTTTTTCCTCCCGGGCCCCTCAGGGATTGGGGAAAATTTGCTATATCCTCTGAAAACCCCCCAGTTTTTTTTGGGGATAGTGGCAGATTTTTTTTGGGGGTTTTGTACAGGTTTTGATAAAAAAAAAAACCCCAAATGTTTTGGGATGGGAGAGGGGCCATTTGCTATTTTTTCGCAGGGCACCCCCTCAGCTGAAGATTACTTTTCCCAGTTCCCCCAATGGTTTACGTTTTGACTGGGTGGGCAGACCCAAACCCCTTTAAGGCCCTTTTCAGACAAAGGCTTTTGATGCGGGTTTTTTTAAAAAATGCTATGGTCAGCCACCTAACTCCCCAGTGGGGGTTTACTTTATGGGCTCGGGCCCGTGTTACGACAGAAGATTAAGGGAGAGACGGAGGGAAAAACAAAGGGGGGGCGGGCTGGTTTAAGGGGGCCCGGGGGGAAATTTCCCCTACAACCTCCCTTCTAAATTCTTTAAAAAATTTCCTCTTCACCTCCCTCAATTTTCCCATCAGTTTTTTGGAAAGAAGAACCCTGGTGTTGGGTTTTTCATCTGCTTGGCACCCGGAGGGGAAACCGGTTTGGGGAATGCCTTGGGGCCTATATTGTGGGGAAAACCCGACCATTTCTGGAGACTGTCCCATTAGACCCCCAAATCCCCCCCCAAGGTTTAAAATCAAAAGTCAAAAAGGGGATTTCCGGATGGTAACTCGGGGTGTACCAGGGACCCCCTAAGGTTAATAACCCAAGGTTTTTTTTTTTCCCTTTTAAACCCTTTGGGTTTTTGGTTTCCCAAGGGTTTCGCCCCGTCATGCCCTGTTTTGGTTCAGGTGTGTTTCCCGTTTTATCAGTATGGTTTGTTCCTAAAAACCCCTTGGGTTGGAAAATCGTTCCTTTTTGTTTTTCCCTTTTGGGTTTCATGGTTTTTGTTCTACCTTTCCCTAACCGGGGGGAAAAAACAAAAAATTTTGTAAATGTAGAGGTCACTTTGAATGTTGGGAGGTTTGCATACGGAAAAGCTTTATTTTTTTTGATGGAAAACTGCCGCAGAGGTTATTCTTGGGTTTGCCTTGGCTCCCCTTTCCCCTAATTTCCCGTATTCGACTGGAAGGACCCCTGAGTTGAATCAAATGGGGGGGACTCCCTATGGGTTTTTTCCAAATTTAAAAAGGTTGAGTCCATCCCTTTTGGGGTGTCTGGGATTAATGTATGATATTTCAGAAGGGAAAATTTCCCAAATTTCAATTGACTTGTTTTGGGGCCCCTAGGGATTTTTTGGTTCCGCAACCCCGGGCCCGATGATTTTCAATATAGACCTTTCCGGGGGGAAAGCTAAAAATTTTTGGGGACGAGGGTTTTTTGATTTTGTAATTAGGAAATTGGGAAATTTTTCTTTTTTAATGGTTTGGGGGCCCCTTGAAATTTTTTTAAACGTGTCCTCAAAAACCCCCCCCCGATTAAAATGGGTTTCCGAAAATCTTCCCCCTTTTTTGTGAGGTTTATTTCCCCTCAAAGGGATTCTGCCAAAAACACGGTGGTGGAAAACTAAGATGAGTCCGCCCCTTTAAAGAAAATTTGCACAGTCTTTGGGCCCCAAAGGGTATTTTAAGCTCTTTTTTAAAAACCCAAACTAAAAAAAAAAACTTTGGTAAAAACGCCCCCACCAAGAACCCAAAAAATTTTCCCGGGCTCCGAACCCAAAACTGCAAAACCGCCCCAAGTTGGGTTAAAGGGGAAAAGTTCCCAAGGGCCCCTCTGCCAAAAACCCAGAGGACCCCGTTGAGGGGGTTTTTTTGGTTTGGCCCCTTAAATTTAAACGGGGGTGTGGTGTGTTGTTTGGGGGGGGGGGGGGGGGGGTTAAGGGGGGGGTACCGGGCTTTATTGTGCCTGACACAAAACCCCGGCTTTTGGGGTTTGGTTGCCCCGGGCCCTGGTCCCCCCGGGGGAGGGAAAACCCGTGTTTTTGCATAACACCCTTCATTTGGGAAATTTTTTACTGTGTGTGAATTGGTCCCCCGGCCAACCTTTATTTATTCCTGGCCAAGCCCCCCCCTCGGTCAGTAATTTCCAGCCCCACCCCGGGGTTAATCTTTTTCCTTTTTTGGTTTCTGTTTTTTTTAAAAAACAGCCCCTTTTTTCCCTTTTAGGTTTTTTCTGTTAATTCCAACCTTTTCCTTCATCCTTTTTGGTTTTTTTGGGGGGGGGTATTTTTTGGGTTTTTTTTATACCCCTTCCCCTTTGCCCGCTATAGGGGTTTTTCTCCCTGTTTGTTCGGAAGTTTTTTTGCCCGCTGCTCTTTTTTGTTTTCCTGCCTTTGGTTCGTTCTGATTTTTTTTGCCTTGGGGTTTCCCGGGGACCCCCGCTCCCCGGGTTTTACTTTTGGTTTGGCTGGGTTTTTAAAAATTTCCTCAAATTTTTGGGGGAATTTGGGGCCAGGGTTTGGGGGCCCCTTTGGACCCTGCACTTGGGTTTTGTTCTGTGGGGGGGGGCCCTTGGCCCCGTGTTGCACCCCTTTTTTAGGGGGCCATGGGGTTTCGGTTGGGGCTGGCCTTATTAAGGGGTCGGGTTTTTCCCCCCAAAAAAGGAGTGGGCAAAGGGGTGGGACCAGTGTCCCGGGCCCCATTTTCTGTGTCTTGGGTTTTGTGTCCCTGACCCCGGGCCTGACAAGTATGTTTTGTAACCCGTTTTAAAGGTTTTCAAAGGTCTTGAAAGCCCCAGGGGTTTTTCCCATCATGGATGTTTTTGTGTGGCCCCCCTTGGTAATTTAAGGGCAACCCTTTTTTTTAGGCTTTAGGGCCCATAATTTTTCTGATTGATTTAAGCTTGGTAACAAAATTAAAACAATTTTGTCCATTTTTTGAAAAAATTTTTTTGGGTTTTTTTCCTTTGTTTTTTTTGGCCCCAAAACCCTTTTGGGAAATTTTAAAATTTAAAATTTTTTAGCTTTTGCAAGGGGAAATTTAGGAAAATCCGGGACAAGGTTCCCAGAGCCCGGGGAATTTTTTTGGGGAAAAAATTTTTTTCGCATTAGCTTTTGAGGGGAAAAAACCCCTTTATTATTTTTTTGAAAACCCCGGGGGAGGTTTTAACATGTTGTTTTGCCCAAAAAGGGGCCGCCCGTACGCCCAAAAGGTGCGTTTCCCCGGAAGGTAACTCCCCCTTCCTCAAAACAGCATATCAGGCAAAGTACTCTCACGGAAAAATGCCCAAACCCTCCACGAGACTTTAAAATTTCATACCCGCGGGTTAAGTCATTTCATTTTTCACCCCCTTTTCATTGCAAAAAAACCAAACTAAAATCCTAAACCCACCAGCCCAACCCAAAGCACTATAAAAATATTTCTATAGAAAAGATCTTTTTAAAATTTAAACCTATTTAACCCCCTTTGGAAATTTAAAGGGGAAAACTTAAATTTTAAAAAAAACCAAACCCCTTCGCCCCTCAAAGAACCCTGAGGGTGGTTCACTGACCCCCAAAAAGGGGTCAAATCGGTTCGGATGGTGGGGTAATGGGACTCTTGGGGGAGGGTTTTTCCCCTGGGTTTAACCTAGGGATTTTTTGGACCTTTTTTTTAATTGTCATGAAAAAAAAAAAAACAAGGGGAAAATTTTAACATTTTTTTTCCGTTGGTGAATATCTATAAAGCTTTTGACCGGGCCCCGGCTTTTGAGCTTTTTTTCGTGGGATTTGAATTTAGGGGTTTTCCCCCCAGCCTTTTCAGCAGTTTTAAGCTATTTTATTCCCCCCCCGGGCCTCAGGGTTTAGCCCCCTTCCTACAATCATTCTTTGCATGTTGTTCTTCTTTGGAAAACATCTGGGTTCTACTGGTAAGAATGAGGTTCCTCTCAACCAACGTATGTTTTGGTATTTTTACATGTCCCAGGCCACTCAGGGACAAATTAAGGGAGTCACCCTTTTTGGGACTGTTACTCTGCCAAGGGACAGTTTGTTAGGGTAATAGTCTTCAGGGCAGGATAGCCTTTTTAGATTTTGTTCCGCCACCTCTTTTTGCTGGGCAACCAACTAATACTTGGGACAATAAGAAGTTTAACTGCCCCTCTTTGCACAAGTACTACAGAGACTGTGCTTTTGGTCATGAATTTTATCTGTATTGCTGGGTCTTTACACTGTCTGAACATGGTCTGAATCTGTGCACTGGGTGTGATTGACAGCTCTGTCACACCTGTCTGGTTTTCTGCTAGTCATAGGACAGGGCTGCAGACCATTCTCACCTTTCCTGCTTTTTTGTCTGTCTCCTGTGTGGTCCGGGTGTCATAGGGCCTTTGCAATCACGACTTCGACCATGACTCTGTCATCCCATAAGTAGATCACTTCTGCTCTGCAGCATTGCTGGTTAAACCCTTTGTTGTGCGTTATTTTGCTATTGTCGTTCTTGGATTTCTGACCTCTTCTTGCCTTGTTTGTTGACCTCCCTTTTAGCCTGCCGTGTGTGTACTATATTTTCTCTCTCCGGTTTTTTACCCATTTCTGCCTGACCCTTCTTATTTGTGTTTGTCCCTTTCTTGTTCTGTGTTCCACTTACTCAGTGAAGGGACTGCCGTCCAGTTGTTGCTGACCGCATAAGTTCGGGCGTGCTAGAAGGCAGGTACAGCCTTGGGGGGCTTAGCGCTAGTGCGCCCTGTCTGTTCCTGTCTTCCTATTCTGGGGTCCCTAACATTATAACTGGCCCTAAAAAAATCTTTCACCTGTCATCCAGATTGACATGGAGGCTATTCAGCAGCTTGCCAATCGGGTGGTGGGCCTGGCTAACATGGTGTCTGACCTGGCTAATCAGGTACACTTCTTCACCTAGCAACATATGGATGCAGCTGCTGAACCCCTGCTGTAGCCCCTGTCCCGTTCCCAGTTGTTGTTAGGGAGCCGAAGATGCTTCTCTTAGATCGGTTTTCGGGGCATCGCAGAAAGTTCAACACTTTTCGGGAGTCATGTTGCCTGTATTTCAGGATTAAGCCACTTGCCCAAATGGTGGGTGTAGTGGTCTCCCTTTTACAGGGCGACCCTAATGAATGGTCTCTCAAGCTTCCCCCCCCCCCACCACCACTCCAGAGTGGAATTCTGTGGACCTGTTTTTACAATCCCTAGGGCCAGGGCCGGACTGGGAATAAAAATCAGCCCTGGCACAAAGCCCCCACCAGCCCACATACAAAATCCGCTAAAAAAATTCCCCTTGTTCTCGCACCTCGCCACTGTCTAAAATAAACTACACTATGAAGGTGCTTTCACACGGAGTGTTTTTGATGTGTTTTTGGTGCGTTTTTTTTGTGCAGAAGGCAGAGCAGTTAATGCTTTTACATTTCTACACAAAAAATGCACCAAAAAACCGCTCGTGGGGAAAGCAGCCTACACACAGAAAGAAAGAAACCGTGGTGCAGAGAAACCCCTCATCAAAAGAGTCAGGTGTGCACTTTACAATCCGGAACAAGCCCACACTGACACTATACAGAACCAACCATAACCTACAACCCCACCAATCACATCCCCAGTAGTCAGGTTCGCCATACATGAACACAGCACTGACTCAACAAGAATTTAAAATTACCCCTGACAGCAGGGACTCACAGGAGACGTCATCTCTGAGGGGGAGTTGTCTTCTCCTTTTTGTTCTTCGGGCCCCAAAACCTCCATGAGTCATCCCTGATGAGTTGTTCCCTTCCATTTTCTTTCTCTGTCCGGTCCCAGCATGCAATGTCTTCTTCTAGTGGCCACTAATCGTCTCTGTAGAATTTCCACAAATACATCTTAGATCCTCTCTTTTCCAGCATTTCCTATCAATTCCCAAAACAGCGTAAGTTAGACCCGAAAAATTGGGAAAAAAAAATGTCAGATAAGTGGCATGTAATAGGTAGACCCCCATTAGGTAGGTAAACAGGGCTTCCTCCATTTTAATTTGGTAGGGGTTGACGGGCTACCACGTATTTAGCCCAGTAATAGCCAGGTAGTAGGGCTGCCCCCCGTAACTAGCCAGGGAGGCTAGGGGCTGCCCCAGTAAATAGCCCGGTAGTAGGGCTGCCCCAAAATGCCAGGTTAGGGTTGCCACAGTAATAGCCATGTAGCTAGGGCTGCCCCAGTAATAGCATGTAGCTAGGGCTGCCCCAGTAACTGCAGGTAGGGCCAGGGGCAGTAATTTGCAGCTAGGGCCAGGGCAGTAAAATTAGCCACTAGGACCAGTTATGAAGCCAGTCGGACCAGTATGAGCCAGTCAGGCCCGTATTTAAGCCAGTCCCGGACCAGTTGAAGCCAGTCAGGCAGTATGTAGGCAGGCAAGGGCCGTATTTTTTTTCCCCCCAGGGGGTAGTATGTAGCCAGGCAGGGCCCGTTTAAGACAGGCACCTTATAGGCGAACAGGGCGGCATATAGGCAGACAGGGCAGGTTACAGCTAGACAGGGCAAGGTATACAGCTGGGCAGGGCAGGTTATTGGTAGACAGGCAGGTTTTCAGGTTAGACAGGCAGGTATACGTAGGCAAAGGGGTTTTATAGCTAGACAGGGCTGATATTACAGCTAGACAGTTGTTATGCTTAGACAGGCAGGTATACAGGTTGAAGGGCAGGTTAAAGATAACAGGGCAGGTTATACAGGTAGAAGGGCAGGTTTTTTAGTAGACAGGGGAGGTATACAGGTAGCGTGGGTTTTACAGGTAGCAGGGTGGTATATAGTGACAGGGAAGGTATAAGGTAGACAGGGCAGGTATACAGGTAGCCAGGGCTGGTAGTAGCTAGGCGGCGGTTAAGTAGCCAAGGTGGTATTAGCTGCGGGCGGTATACAGGTAGCCGGGCTGGGATATAGCCCAGGCAGGGCAGGATTTTCTAGGTAGCCAGGGCTGGTATATAGCTAGGCTGGACAGGTAGCAAGGTTTGGGATATGCTAGGCAGAGGGCAGGGAGCCGGGCTGGTTTTATAGCTAGGCAAAGGGGAGGTTACAGGTTGCCAGGGTGGTAATATGCTAGGCAGGGCAGGTAGCCCGGGCTGGTATATAGCTAGGCAGGGCAGGTAGCCAGGGTGGTATTTGCTAGGCCCGGGCAGGTAAACCGGTAGCTAGGGCTGGTATTTGTGGCAGGACAGGTAGCCCGGCTGGTATATAGCTAGGCAGACAGGTAGCCCGGGTGGTATGTAGCTAGGCAGGACAGGTAGCCACGGCTGGTATATAGCTAGGCAGGGACAGGTATAAAAGGTAGCCAGGGCGGTATTATAGTAGGCGGACAGGTAGCCAGGGCTGGTATTAGCTAGGCAGGACAGGTAACCAGGGCTGGTATATAGCTAGGCAGGGCAGGTAGCCGGGTAGTATATAGCTAGGCAGGGCAGGTAGCAGGGCTGGTATTAGTAGGCAGGGCAGGTAGCCAGGGCTGGTATTTTAGCTAGGCGGGCAGGTTTAAGCAGGGCTGGTATATAGCTAGGGCCAGGGCAGGTAGCCAGGGCTGGTATATAGCTGGCAGGGCGGTACAGGGCTGGGAATAGCTAGGCGGACAGGTGACGGGCAGTAGTTTTTTTTTAAAAATAAGTAAAAACTATACTTACCTGATGTCTCTGCTTCCTCTTCTGTCTTCTTCCCCGGAGGCCGCCGGCAGCAGTGTGCGGGACGCGGAGCGGGCGCGTGATGACGTCCTCACATCGCGCGCCTGCCCCGCGGCCTGCTGGGAGCTGACAGACGGGATCAGTAGATCCCCACTGTTCAGGCTCGGTCGCTGCTTGCACCGCGCGGTGCAGGCGGCGGCCGTGCTGGCTGCATGGCTGGGTTGGTGCCCCGGCCGTGCAGCCGTGTGGCGAGGGGGGGCCTGTCGGGCCCCTGCCACAGGGGTCCGGTCACTGATGCGACCATTGCGGCCCCTGTAGCGCGCCACAGACCGGCACCGCGACTCGGGGCCCTCCGGGGGGAACATTGGTCCCCTCGGCGGGCAATCCGAGCCGGCCCTGCGGCCCGGAACCCAGCGACCCGCCGGGCAAATACCCGGTTTGCCCTATGGTCAGTTCGGGCCTGCCTAGGGCTCATCTATGCTGAGCCAGAAAATGCTTTTCTGGCAGAAACTCAGCTCTTGACCATATGTCAAGGAAAAAGGTCAGCTGAGGAGTTCTGCACTGAGTTCAGCAAGTGGAGAGTAACTGTTGGATGGTGTGACCCAGCATTAAAGGCTTTGTTCAAACAGTGCCTACCTGACGCCATCAAAGTCGTCTGGGTCAGCTACTCCAACCCCAGTACTTTAGAGCAAGCCATGGCACTCGTGGTCCGCATCATCCGTAGGCTTCGGGAGAGGGGAAGGAAAAGCTAGGATCTGACTATCCTCCTGTGTCTTCTACGCCTTTTTCTTCCTCCCCTACAAAATCTATCTCTTTCCCTTCCAGCTTGGAAGAGGAGCCGATGCAACTCGGAGTCATGGACGCCAAAACCAGGAGGGAGTATCACATGAGGAAAGGCCTGTGTTTGTACTGTGGCAATTCTGGTCATTTGCTTCAGAGCTGCCCGGGTCCCAGCCGGAGGAACTCCAGTGCCTCAGTGGTAGTCGTAGGAGCCACTCAGGCATCCAGGTATTTTCTGTATTCATTCCAAAAGTATTATTGCTAATGTCTATGTCTTTTGACTCTAAGTTTGTATCTGGGCAGGCACTGATTGATTCCAAGATGGCTGCCAAGTTTGTAAATTCTGCTTTTTGTGTTGACCTAGGGCCAGGATTTAGTGAAGCTGGATCATCCTCTTCCCATTAAATGAGCTGACTCTACCCCATTAGCAGGTGGGAGGATCCGCTTCAAGAACCCCCAGTTGTATTTACAAGTTGGCTCTAACCATTCTGAGTTTGTCATCAGATATTGCTTTGGGTCTTCCTTGGTTGCATAAACATAACCCTGTCTTTGACTCTAATAAAGGGGACTTGATTAAGTGGGGTCCTCAATGCTCCTCCTGCTCTGTTTCTCTACAGGTGTCTGGGTGCCAGATGGAAGAGGCCAATCCTCCATCATTTAATTTCAGACTTTGTTGATGTTCCTGACAAACAATTGGCTAATTTGTTGTCACCTCATGGGTCTTGTGACGGTGGTGTTGAGTTCCTTCCCGGGTCTGGAGACCCTAAGGGAAGGATCTTTGGTTTGCCAACTTCCGAGCGCGAGGCTGCTCTTGAGAAAAATTTGCCTCCCAGGGTTGTGGTCATGACCATTGCTGATTATCCTGCTGTCTTAGCTGCTGATCCTAAAGATCTAACACCAAGTAACACTCCTGGCATGTCTGAGCCTTCTCCACCTGTTCCACAGGAGGACACTGAAGGCAGAACCTCGACACCTGCTGAGCTGAGTTCTGCTGCTCAGTCTTCTGTGTGGGACTCAGAAGTAGAGGACAAATAACTGTTCCCTGTCTGGCACCAGGCTCCCCTAAACCTGATCAAAACCCAAAACAACCTAAGGCGCTTCGCCAACAAAAAGTTCTTTAGGTCCTGCAGGTGCTAATAAAGGTGTGTAATAAAGTATGGTCATCTACTAAGAACCTGCGCTTAAGATTCCTCCTGGGAAATTAGCCCCACGGCTTATCAAGTAATACCATCGCTTGAGTCCTTCCAGGACTGGTGAATTTTTTGAGGCCATGAATTTTATCTGTTTCGCTGGGTCTGAACATGGTCCTATCCTGTGCACTGAGTGTGATTGACAGGCCTGCCACACCCGCCTGGTTCTCTGCTAGTCCTAGGGCAGGGCTGCAGATTATTCTGTCTGATTTGTGAGTGAAAGCTGCCTGCACCACTCACCTTTCCTGGGTGTTTGTCTGTGTCCTGTATACAGACACGTATACAGACACTGTGTGTACACAGACACAGTCCAATCACGGCTTGGACTGTGACTCTGACTTAAGTAGATCACTTCTGCTCTGCAGCATTGTCGGTTATACTCTTTGTTGGCGCGTTATTTTGCTATTGTCGTTCTTGGATTTCTGACCTCTGCTTGCCTTGTTGACCACCCTTTTTGCCTGCCGTTTGTGTACTGTATTAGCTCTCTTCGGTTTTGACCCATTTCTTCCTGACCCTTCTTATTTGCGTGGTTTGTCCCTGTCTTGTTCTGTGTTCCACTTACTCAGTGAAGGGACTGCCGTCCTGTTGTCGCTGACCGGATAGGGTTGGGCAGGCAAGTTGGCAGAGACAGCTTTGGGGGCTTAGCGTCTGTCTGTTCCTGTATTCCTATTCTGGTTCTGGGGCCCCTAATACTGACTTTCCACCTGTGGGGTGGACCTAAATCTACTTGTCAGGAAGAGTGAGTTGACCCTTTGGTCACCCACTTGTATTTCATAGATAGTTTCATTTATTTTTTTAAAATCTTAGTATAGGAGATTTTGGTTTTATGATATTGGATGTTACATTTTAAATCTATTTTTAATAAACAAAAGTAAAATTTTAAGTGCATTAAGCCTCGTTCACACGGCTTATTTGGCCACGGATTGGAGCCGTACTGCGCGCCGTATTTGTGCTTCAGTACGGCTGCAATCCGTCCCAGTCATTACGGTAATCCACAGTCTTCCATAGAGAACTATGGATTCCGTCTCTCCAACCCGCTCTGCGAATCCGCCGCGGGGGGAGAAAGTGACATGCACATTATTTACGGCGAGTACACGCCGTAGATAATGACAGTCTATGGGGCCGGCGAGCTGGCAATAAGCCGTGTGAACCAGGCCTTACATTACTCTATTTTGGAATTCTAATATTTCATATTTTTTTCTTCTCTGTGATTGGCAAGCAAGAGAGAGCACAGAATTTTTTTTAAAAAAGCCTGATGTCTGAGACTATGTTCTCATCTGCAGTGAGGCTTCCTGTTACAACCGTGCCTGTTCAAGCTGCAGTGCAGTCCTGTCTCGCAAACTTTACCTGTATTGCAAGATCTTTACACGGTCTGAACATGGTCTGATTCTATGCTGACTGGATTTGATTGACAGCTCTGCCACACCTGTCTGGATTTCTGCTAGGCCTAAGGCAGGGCTGCAGATCGCTCTTCTTGAATGGTGAGTGACAGCTGTTTGCACCACTCACCTTTCCTGTTTGGTTGCTTGTGTGATCAGGATGTCAGAGGACTTGTCCTATCATGCCCTGGAACCAGACTCTGACAACCCTATTTAAAGGGGTGTTATCGTTTCATTAAATGGTCTTCAGAATAAGGGGACAGTGAAAACAAGCAACTTTGCAATTGGATGTCATTAGCAAAGCTGCCTTGTTATCAGTGTCCCTTATCTTGTGTTTTTATTTACACTGATATCCAGTGTGGGTCTAATACCTCCTCCTTGCATTTCACTAGCTGAGAGCTCATTTACATTCTGTACAGCCCCTGGGTCGAATTCACGGGTTGTACAGAATGACTCAGAGTTAGGGGCCGTAGCATTTTTCTGTCTCCACACCTAGCAGAAACAGACTGCAGCAGATTGTACAAAAGAGAAACATTGACGTTTTTGACCCTGTGCCTAACTCTCCTGCCCTACACGCAGATCTGTGCCGTTCTTTTGAAAGCTGTAATACATCTCCCGCTGTGAGAGGAGATCAGTGCTCAGATTTGATTGAATGCAGCCTGTGGTATGTATACAGCTCTTATAAAATAAAAACTGCATAGAGAGAGACACCGTGATATGTGGAATCAGAGGGGGAGGGGGGGGGGGTTCGGGGCCGGCAGAGAGGGGTTGAGGTCACCCGTGGGAGGGGGAAACGCCCATGCATTCACGGGAGTGGGAAGAAGAGAAGTGTAAATTTGGCCAAAGGGTAAGGAAGCGTTTTACCCCCCTTTTAAAAACCACAGCTACTTTTGTCCTGTGCGGGTTTTTTTGTCTTGTAGTGGAGCTAGTGTTCTTTTTGGATTGGATTACCTGGATTACCTTGGCCCATCTTTTTGGCCTCCGTTTTCTTGCCTGCCATCTTTGTACCTCTGCTGCTCTGGAGTTTTGACCCCTTTACGCCTCACCATTATATATGTGTTTCTCTGTCTGGTCTTTGTTTTGCGTGTCACCTCAGTTAGAAAGGAATTGTCGGCCAGTTGTCCCCAAACCCAACGTGGGGTTTCAGCCCGGGAAAGTAGGGGGGGAAAAGAAACCTTTTGCAGGACCTAGTTTAGGGTCCCTTTTCTGTCGGGTCCCTGTCCGGGTTTTCCCTTGGTCCCCTTACATTTTTAGATTTTATTTAAAGGCCATGTCATATCCCGGGATCATTTTACGGTTGACAAAAAAAGCCCAATAGTGTTCTTTTGAAGGCCCCAAAACCAGCAGTGTGAATCTGTATCTGTGGGCAATCCTTAGGATATGTGTCAGTCTCCTGCCCTTCCTGTTTAGCAGCTATCTATGACTTCCTCTGCACTGTTTCATATGGCAGTCTTCTCCTTGTCTGCAGTAGCGGTTACCCCTGCACCTGCGGTGTCCTGCTGTTCCCCCCTACACAATGCACTAGTCTGTAGGGAAATCTAAAAAATGTGTCTTTCCACGTTTTTCTTCACCTCCCAAACCCCAAACTTTTTCTGTGTTTCTTAAAGGGCTACCCCCAAATGTCCCCTTTTGCCTGAGAAATTTGGTTTCCCTAGGTTTTTAAAGGGAAATTTTTAAGCCCCCATTTTGGGTTAGGGGGTTTTTTGATGTTTCTGTATCCCTTACGGGTTTCCCCTTTTCCCCTTTTTGGGCCCAACTCGTTTCCTGCCCTTTTGGGGGTTGCCCGTGACAACTGATAATAGAGTGTAAGCTCTCACGAGCAGGGCCCTCACACCTTTTGTGTCTCTTTTTTAAGTACTTTTAAATTTTGTAAAAGACTGTTTTTTTTACCTTTAATTTGTAAAGTGCTGCGGGAATATGTTGGAGTTTTAAAAAAATAAAGGGTTATTATTATTATTATCTCTGCCAAACCCCGACCCTTTTTCTTGCCTGAACCTTGTCTTAAAAGAAACCCGTCACTTTGTTTATTTTTCCCCTTGATGAGGGGCAGTAAAAGTTTGTAGGCCTGGGTGTTTCCAAACATGTCCCTTAAAACTGTAAGATGCTGGGGTTTTTGTGTATTTAAAGTCAAAAACTGCAGTTTTCAGCCCGAAAGGCCTTCGAAGGGGTATTCAAAAATTCTTTTTTTTTCCCAAAACCCCCCCCACCTTGGGGTTAGCCCCCCACCTAAATGATAAACCTGTTACTTTGAATAGGTGAAACATGAAAATATGGCAGGGGGTTTGGGCTACCCTTTGGTGGGCGGGGCTAACCTGCTCATGAATAAGTTTTTTGGGGGTAAAATGCTTAAAACTACGCTCTTACAGAAAAGGGGGCACATTTGGGGGAAAACAGTATGTCTGTCACTAGCTTGTGCTGCCCTCATCAAGGGGGGTATACACTATGTGACAGGTTCCCTTTAAGTTTACTCCTGTGGTACCACATTAAGTAATGCCAGTTGTTGCTGCTGTCGGAGACTGCACTGAGAGTATTGAACATGGGGGTTCACCGCAGCAAAGGTCAGACCCCTGATAAGGGTTAAAGAATTTAAATCAGAGAGCCCCTTAGACTCTGTTCCTAGAGGAAGTCCTATGTCAAATCAAATACAGTGAATTCACCTCACTATAATGGAAGCCTCTGCTTGACTTTGGTTTTAAAGGAGATTTTCCACGATCTCATTTCATACCTCCTGCATCCAGCTCTTCAGCTCTGTGTGCTCAAAAGGGGTGTGTGTGATTTGTTTGAATTGCTACCCTGTTCCCCAGGGATGACATCCGGGCCTTTCCCCTCTGTGTCAAAGAAAGGTCTTTTATGTAAAAATTTCGAGTACGAGAGGTAAAGTTTTTTTCCTCCCGGCACAAAGGTCCAAGGTTTAAATCCCCGCAGGAAACCAAAACCCGTGTTTTTTTTTTTTCTCTTTTTCAATGCAAGACCTGATTGAGTTTCTTTTTTTTTTATTTTTCATGTTTTTAACATTACGAAGGAGCCAGGGCGGAGTAGAACGCAGCACCCGGGGTGAGAGGGAGGTGATGTTGAGATGTTGACCGGACTGGGAGCTCTCGCCTGGGGTATCCCCCGGAGATGACTGTAAACAATGGAAAAAATTTCCCCAAAAAAGGGCCAAAATTTGGGTCCCCAGAGGGTTTTTCCTGGGGGTTTTTCCCCCGGCCCCCGGGAAAACATTTTAAAAAACAATCTTCGTGGTTTTTTGGACGATCTTGCTTCTCAATGGGGAGGGGGGGGGGGGGCTCTTCTCCGTCATCGCGGAGAAAAGCCCTTTCCCCCGGCCACGGGGACGGGGCCCAAAACAGGAAAATCCGGCCTTTTTGTCCTGTGCGGGGAAATGCCCCTAAAAAAGCAGTTTAAAAAAAAAAAAAAAAAACATGAGAATTTTTTAAAAAATAATGAATGGTGAAAATGTTTGTTATTTCATTTGCAAGCTTCCCACGTCAATTTTACTTTGTGGCAAAACCCCTTTAAGTAGTTCTGAAATATCCCAATGACTTGTAACACAATTTACACAAATGAAACAGTGTTATATTTAATATATATTATCTATTTTATACAGTATTAAATGTAGATTTTGTGAGTTAAAAGTGCACAGTTTAAAAAAAAAAAATGAAAAAAAAAAAATTTGAATCGAGGGCGCATCATATATGTTCCATTATCAAAATGCACATATGCCACCCCAAAGCAACAAGACATATAAAAATAGACACAGAGTAAACCAGCTCTGCTGTTACTTTTACACTTGACCCACAACTACCTAAACTAATGTCGGCTCTGCCGCTTATTTTCTAATAACCTTATTACAGTGATCATGCAGCTAATTGTTGGCTCTGCCCTTATCTGTGACCCTGTGGTCTAGTATAGCTCTATTACTGAATAAACTTGTGACCATATAAAAAAGAGGTCACGCATCTGACAAATCCCTTAAAGGAGGCACAGGAAACCCCTTTATGAGAACGTGATATCATGCCTTAATTGAGTGAGTGAATTAGATCCTATATAGAAACAATATTTATACTGGCAAAAAGTCAAATGTCAAACTCTTTAGACATAGTGTAACACTCATTCCCATCAAAGATTTCCTTAAAGAGTCAATATCGTGGATGAGCTGAGGGAGCTTGGACTCTGGTCACCACCACTACTGCTGCTGCTGCTGAGCCTGCGGTGGGCAGTTGAACAGGACTCCTGGGCTCCAGGATAAGTGAAGACTAGAGATGGTGTAAAGGGAGTGATAGATGGAGTTTTCATCAATGTTGGAGTGTGAAGAGCTTCAGGTTCGAGGAGTGTACTGCTTAGCTCAATTCTGGGGAGTTTTACTTTGGGACCTCTTGCTGATTCTTCATGTGGTTCTTTTTTGAAGATCTTACAAGAGTCTTCCTGCTGAGGGGGATGGTGACTTCGAGGCACTTTACAGATAGGCTGGTGTGCGTCAAGGATCAATTCTAGCTTGTCTTTTTGCTTCTGCAGTTCGGCTATCTCTTTTTGTAAAGATGACTTCTCCTCTTCTAGTGTGTCTGTCTCCTAAACTGATAAAAAATACAACTTCTAAATGTTTGAAGGGGCACAAATTTCAAATACATTTTAAGTACCGTGCTCCCTCAAGTTACAATAGCATAATGATACAATATTTTCAACATACAGTTTTTCTTCCTGGGACATTTTTGTTGATAATGGATTCAACATACAATGTCCCAGACACTGATCCCACCAATTATCATAAATATTTTACTTGTAAAACATCTATATTAGTGAAGTGCATGCAGTTATTGGTGATCTAGTAGCGCCTCTCTATAGTACAGTGCGTTACTACAAGTCCTGTCCTGCTCTTTACATGTGCCAAAGGAGTATGCACCAGTGAGGATGCCCAATTTTTTTTTTCTGGGACTTTGTTTATGACCCAAAGAAGCTCCTTTCCTTAAAGTAGAAAGTGATTTCCAGTTTCCAGCAGCTCTCTCCTCTCTCTCATGTTAAATAAAAGGATTTGTTTTATCTATATGTTACCTGCTTCATTTTCTTTAATCTTAGTTTTGCATCATGTTGGGTGACATTTTAAAATCTCAGAACCAATTACAAATTTCCCATAGAGTTATGGTTTTAACATACAATGGTTGTCCAGAGGGTCCCAAGAATCAACTCCAATGGTGAGTCCCAAGAATGTACTCCACTGGTGAGTCCCAAGAATCTACTCCACTGGTGAGTCCCAAGAATCTACTCCACTGGTGTGGCCCCAAGAATCTACTCCACCGGTGGCCCCAAGAATCTACTCCACCGGTGGGCCCCAAGAATCTACTCCACCGGTGGGCCCCAAGCATCTACTCCTCCGGTGGGCCTCAAGCATCAACTCCTCCGGTGGGCCTCAAGCATCTACTCCACCGGTGGGCCCCAAGCATCTACTCCACCGGTGGGCCCCAAGCATCTACTCCACCAGTGGGCCCCCAAAACTATCTCCAGTGGCCCCAAGAATCAACTCCACCAGTGGGACCCAAGAATCAACCCCACCAGTAAGCCCCAAGAATCAACTCCAATGGTGGGCCCCAAGAATTAAATTCTACCGATGGGCCCCAAGTGTCAACTCTACCGATGGGCCCCAAGAGTCAATTACGCCAATGGGCCCCAAGAAACGACTCCAGCAGTAGGCTCAAGGCACCTCAGTGTGACTATAGATACCTGTGTCTCTTTTTTTTTTTTCCCCATTCTGAGATGGCCTCCTCCTATCCATGTACTTACTGCCTGCAGGTAATCCGTGAGCTCCTTGCGTCGGTTCCGGCACTTAGCAGCAGCAATCTTATTCCTCTCTCTACGAACTCTTCGTCTTTCTTCTTCTTCTGGTGACATCTGTGTAGAAGAAATACAAATAATAAAAACTACTATTACTACAAAGAATGCTAAATATAAAATACCATAATCCTACTTGGCAAGTTGCTATAATGCAGTTGTGCTAAAGCTGTGAAGGGCATTGTGTTAGAAGATAGCACATTTACTGAGCATCCTGTGCACTCACTATGTACATAGGTCACGGTGTATTAGTGAACCGTTGAATGAATGTCTGATTTTTTTTGAATAGAAGGATTGGCAGTGTGTGTGTGACCCAATGAGTCAGCCATTAATGCTTATCCCGCTTCAAGTTGTGGTTTTGGCATCCATTTCCTAGCTCCTTTTCCTTCTGACTCATGCCACAGGTCTATGAGTCGCCCGTCAACTGTTTCCGTCACATGTGTAGTTAGTTTAATTTCAGGCAAACTATGATTTTAACCCTTTAGGCATCTGGTGTCTCCATACGCAATTTACTGTACTTAAAGTCTTTGGCGACATGTATGAACATTGGCGCTTACAGGCCAGTTCTAAATCACTTTAAAGCAGCGTAGAATACGCCAGAATGTATGACCCTGTCCTTCTGCAGTTCATACATACAGGAGCAGTCTAGTATCAATACGACAAGTCTGGCTCAGGCCTAACTGTTATGCACCTAGGTTTTGCGTCAAAGATTCATAAATGTGTCTAATTCTATGAATGTGGTGCTGCGCCCCCAGAACGCCCCCAATCTTTGGCGCATTAAAAAGTGTCGCGCAGGTGTTTATTAGCGCCAACGTTTGGAATGTGATTGTTCATACATCTATAGAAATGGTCTACTACAGCTTTTTTGACACCAGAAAAGCCCCGTTCTTAGGGTGCGTCCCCACGGCAGAGAGCAAATAACGGTCGGATTATCTGACCGGTATTTGCTCTGTTTTGTGGTCGCCCACACGGCTTTTCTCCACTGTTTGCAGAGAAAAGCCCTCCCCCTCGCATTGAGATGTTCATTGTCCGCCCGAAAACTGGGAGGAAGAATGAACATGTTCAATGTTTTTCGGACCACCAGCAGTCTAAAAAAACCTCCCGGTGGAAAACCCGTGCAGTGGAGACTGCTGCACGGGTTTTCCATAGAGTTCCATTATAAAGTTTGACAGACGGTTTACAGAGGGTTTTCAAAACCGAAAACTGTCTGTAAAACCGACAAAAGCCCTTGCCGTGGGGACAAGCCCTTACATGTTGCCCTATGTTCACTTTAGATATAATCTACATAAAAAGATAAAAGGGGTTTTCCAATCGCTGGATTTTCCGTGAGTCCCCCATTGGTGCGCGGTTTCTTACTGCTTTGCCTCCTATGTTCAGTGGGAAACACAGGCTCTGCTGATTCAGGCCAGAAGGCATTGTAGTTCAGGCCAAAGGCGTTAGTGAAATCACTGGCCGCGGGCCTGAACATGCGCACACTTGATAATGTTACAGACACTACTCATAGCAGCATTGGAGTCAGGAGCTCTGTGCCCCAGCTACTGTAGCTACTTGCTCTGCAGTGCTGACAGGGTGGCCCACGGCTAACGGCCTCTGTGAGTAACAAAAAAAATGAGCACAGACAGAAAGCTGGTTTCCCACAAACCCAGCAGGGTTAAGACACAGCAAGGAGCAACATTGCAAGCTCAGTCACTGCTGCTGGAGCACAGAGGTGGTCAGTCTCCCAGGAAGCCATCTGTAAACCAGCAAGATAGATAACCTGCTGTATCTCTATAATTAAGCAAAATCAGAATAGAAACGTGCAAGGATGTTTACTTCCCTTTGCCTAAATGTTTGAAGCTAATCAATAAGATGGGATCACCCCTTTAGGTAACTTTAATCAAGAGAATCTGTCATTATAACAAAACAAAAAGACTACTACAATAATTTGTAATGGAATTCCGGACTCTTTGGCTTAGAGAGGTAGCACAGTTGCCTCCTAGATGCAGAAAATGGGATGTCTCTCAGAGATAATTATTACATCCTTTTTATACTTATCTTGTACTTATTTATGAGTTACAGCTATATGACAGTCTAGAGTTGCATTCACGGACGACCTCTTGTCAGACTCATCCTAGCTGCTTAGCTGAACTACTGTAGTGCAGCGGGAAAGGGAGGTTCTATCTCAGATTACTGTGAAGTATCTGGTATAAATACTACACAGCATGGGAAGTCATTAAGAAGATTTCAGCTCTGAAGTCAGCAGATTTGTGAATGGAGTTGTGGTTTATAGTACAGGCTTTAACTTAGGATCTATACAAGACTAAGTAATGCAATGTAATTATACAGTGACATAGTCTGAACTATAACCATGTTATTACAAGAGGCCAATAAACATATTGAGAATTGAATGGCTGCTTTACAGAATACATTAATGATTTGATTACGTACATGGTCACCTTGTCTTCTTCGTCCCATACTTAGAGCTCCCTCCATGCTTCTGATGACACCATGGCGTGGACTGTGGTAAGGTGGTAAGGACAACGGTCTTACACTTGGTTGTACCATCCAGTTAAGGTCTTGGCTTGAAGTTATTGCATTTATTGTTGGGATAAATCCAGAAGATGTCTGGGTGGGATATTTCTGTAAACAAGAGTGATAAAGGGTTAATCAAATACCATATTAGTCAAATGCAAGATACTCATCATAGAAAGCATCTTTTATGTTAGGTGTAAACGGAAGTGTTCTGTTTGACCCATAGTTCAGCATCACAATTCCAGATTTCCTGAAATGTCCCAGGCCCCATTCACACCACATTTCTGTACGGCACTGGCATTCATCCACCATGCTTTTGTGCCTGTCACATAAAATGTATATTGGCGTGAAATAGTACCCTAGTTTCCTGATAGACTCCTCCAGTGCCATTCAGCACTTTAGTGCCAACAAGTGGCAGCTGACCGGCTGCTTTCATGTTACTTCCTGGTCATAGAAGAAACCAGCAGCATGGAAGCAGGTAGCAAGCTGAATAATATTGTATGTCAGGGGAGGGGAACGTTGGGCCTGAGGGTCATATATGGCCCACAAAATCAATTGGCCGGGACTCGCACTTGATGTCCCTGAGTCAACAAACAAGTGCCAGGGGCTTCAGAGATCTGCGCATGCGCAGTAGCAGATCCCACTGTTCCTTCCTGATGTGCTACTGGGCATGTGCTGGTCTCCAAGGATCCTGGCATTAACAGCTCTAATCCATGCCCTTTCATCCCTGATATGCTACCGTAGTGCTTGTAGGGGGTTAAAGAGCATGGGCATGGAGAATGGAGACTAAAGGGCTATTGCTTCTAAACTTGAGAGGGAGTGTCCAGGACATCGGTGCCATCTCTAGTCCTTACTGTTTCTACCCTGCAACTCAGGGATGGCATGGAAGCATGGGGAGACTCGGGTGCATTGCATGTAAACTTGGGGTGAGAGGGGAATATCCAGCACTTCAGTTACAACTCTAGTCCGTGTTTTTTTTTCTCCCAATGTGCTGTAGTTGGAAAATGACTTGGGTGAGATTTGCTTAAATACTCCACAATGTGCTTCTACAGTTGTGCAGATCAGGGAGAGGAGCATTTCCAGCCATCACATTAAGGGGGAGTTAATTAAGGGTATGTTCACATGGCTTATTGTGGCATGTATAGTACGCGCTGCAATACGCCGGGTGTTTTGGAACCACGCGCTGATCAGCGTGTAATTCCAAAGCACGGCCGGCCACATTTACTTGCATTGTCAGCCGCGCCTAACAACTGACATGTAATTCTCCCCCTGCACGTACAATACGATCATATTGTACGCGTGGGGAGACGACGCATAATCCATAGCTCTCTATGAGAGCTATGAACTACCGTAATTGCGGCACACATTTTGCCGCATATAAAGCGCAATACGCAAAATAAGCCGTGAACATACCCTAAATGTTTCACCTAATATAGCAGGCTGTTTTTTAAGTTGATAATTTTGTATGGCCTAGGAGTGCTGTTATAAATATCCATATGGCTCATGGCAGAAAAAAGGTTCTCCACCCCTGTTGGATTGTCATTGTGGCTGACACATGTAAAGTATAGGAAAACTACAATATTGCTATAACTGCTATACAGGCACCAAGCAGATACTGAATTAGCATTCACTGCAGACTATCACATGCATATATTTATACATGCATAAGAAACACATCAATAGGTAAATAAATGAAACATATTACAGCTATGGCTCAGCCTATGATCTCATTTCCTGTTAGCTAAACTGACTAATCACACAGAACACAAGCAAATGTATCACACAGCCTTATCCCTGGGGAGTCTGGGGAGTCACCATGCTTTACAATCTCATCTTGAGACAAAATTATGAAAATTGAATATCATTCCATACTATATAAAATAAAAATGATACATCAAAGGAGGATGCTGGGACTGGTGCAAGATCTGTTAATAATTGGCATAAAGCTCAAGTCTACAAGAGATTTACCGCAGCATTAAAACCTAACACCATCTGACTGCTAATTGCTACTAGCTCAGTCTGCTCTTATGTATTGTGAGGGGAAGTTATAAAACTACAAAATTAAGTTTTTAGGAGGAAAGAAAGACAATTACAATATGGTAGAACAAGCCATGCAGCTGATATGCATGGAAATACTGTGTGGCACAATTCTAAGTGACTATAAAAGGAAGTTAGGTGTGTGCAAAATCTATTCGTTGATTACAGGCAGAGGCATGGACTAAACAGGGACAAATGCCATATAATCCAATGAAAGAAAAAGAGGAAAAAGTGTCCAGTGTCCTAACAATCAGGGCTGTGGAGTCGGAGTCGTGGAGGTGGTGCCTATTTTGCAGGAGTTGGAGTCGTCATAAAATGGACAAACTCCGACTCCCAAAATATATGTTGGTCCAGTAAGTTTGATGCAGTGCAAAGAGCAAGAGAAACTGGGTCTTGCCAGTGCTACTGCCCCATATCTTCAGCCTTATCACATGAGGAGTGTAATTGATGACATGGAGCAGGCAAAGCGCTTCCCCAGGGGAAAAGATTCTGCTCCCATAACAGATTGACCAGCTTTCAGCAAGATATTTCACCTGCTTTCAAAGAAGTAGAAGATCAACCATTGATCAAAACTGACTGTGGCTGAGGCAATTCCTTTATACCCTGAGATGTTGCCCCTGTGGTCACCGTTTTGCCCCCAACCCAAGTTAGTGTAGAGAGGCCGTTCTCTAGCCTGGAAATAGTGAAATCAGATGTGAGGTCATGTATGCAGGATCTGATGGAGGCAATACTATTCAGAGACTCCACAAATGTTCCTGCAGTGTTTTGCATATTTACAATTTTTTGTGTCATATCCAATAAATATATTTTACACTGACAAGCAAAATGGTAACAATGGTTTGACCTTGTGACTTTCAGGCTCCATATCTCTCCATCCACTACAGCTTTGTACATGAGGCTACTGTAATTTTATATACAGTCATCTTACATATCTTATACATAAATTTGACTTCCAAGTATTTAGAATCTGCTTAGTTCTGCAGATTGTTTCCTGTAACTGCATTGTTACTGTTTTCTCCTAAAAATCAAAATGTTAATTTTTATTATTTTGTTAGTATTTGGGAAATCCACCTTTTGGTTTTCATTACTGCCTGAATCCTTCTGGGCATATCTTGACCAAAATCTGATCCCAGGTCTCTTCTACACATTCCCAGTGTTGGTACATACTGGACTTGGATACAAATACAGCTTTTTCTTCAACTCTACCCACAAGAGTTCAAAAGATCAAAACATTGTTACCCTTTTGCTTGTCAGTGTCTGTTCTACCTAAATAGCTTGATTATTGTATCATAAGGTGATAAAAAGCCTGATGTTACCATTTTACTACAGTAAAGTTATCACTTAAACATGCACCTAGATGAGGGAGTCAGGAGTCAGAGTTGGGAGTCGAAGGTTTAGGAAATTGAGGAGTCGGAGCTTTGGCTTGCTGACTTCACAGCCCTGCTAAAAATACACAATTTATTGAGAATATTAAATGGCAAGAGAAAAAAAAAAAAACAGGAAAGAGCACTTATGCGTTTCAGGCTGTCTTCTTCAGCATATGATTCATATGAGCTGAACAGGGCAGTGTGAAATGCGTACCTGCTCTGTTCCTGTTATGTTTATTTGGGGGATTTTTTTGCTTTTAAAGGGGTTTTCTCACCATGCTGTTTCACACAATCACAGGCAGTTCTAGACTCACACTACCTCGTCAGACTGTGGGTGCCTATAGCAGTGATTAGAACATTTAGCTCCTCTATTACTAGCTGAGCTTTACAAAGACATAAGCAGAGGAGATTTAATCGGTGTAAACTGAGCTTCATTGGAGGAGCTAATCTTGTCAGAGATAAAGTCTCTGTTCCCTCCGACCATGGTGACGTCACTCCCTGCTCTCTGTCTAATCAGGAAGGGAGAGCAGGATGATAACCAGAGAAGCCCGTGTGCATTCAGAACAGATAAAATCTCTTATCTCCTGATCAGGGCAATATCAAAAGAGCAATGTATTTAGAAAAAGTCTTCATTTACCGTTCGCCAAATGTTGAAAGATAATCATGGTAGTGAGAAAACTCCTTTAAAGAGGATGCTGGACACTGTTTCCTCTTTGTTTCTACTTTGCAGGGAAATAACATTTAATTCACAAAACCATGCAGCTGTTAAAAAATTGAGATAATCGGTATGTCTACATGGTTTTTGATCACACCATGTCCAAGACAGGGCTTAAACTGCATAGGACTGTGACCTTAAAATTTGACCTAATTAGTGTACAAATATAACAGTGGTCAGTAAAGAGATTTATCCAGTAATCCTTTTATATTTCACAATATCTAAAAGAACGGCTTCACCATCATCAGCTCATTCATTCTCTCTAATGTAACAGCAGTAAGATTATGGAAGTCTCTTCCACAGGATGTAGTCTTGGATGAGTCAGTAAATGAATTTAAAAGGGTCCTGGGTGACTTTCTGGAAGGATGTGATATTGCAGGTTACGGGTAACCTCATAAAAGTCACTTCTGCCATCGTCAGGATCTTGCTTTTGTCATAATATAGGTGAAATTTGAACAAATGTGTCCTTCTAAACTTACCAGCTGTGTGGGATGTGAAGTTATGTAACTGGTTGGCTAGTCATGTACCTTTAAAAAGTAAATCTTTTGAGTTTATTGCTTGGAGCAGGACCTTGGTCATGGATCAAATGTCCTAGAATGATGTTACTGCTATTCTTTCTTTTCGAGGAAATCTGTTATTATGTAGAGCCATAATCCAGATAGGTTTTTCTATATAAAGATTGTCAGCTTGTACAATACAGTTATGCAACATAGTGGAGGGACAGTGCTGCCCTCAAACTCCATGTTGCTGG
This sequence comes from Phyllomedusa bahiana, assembly GCA_025379985.1. Classification (NCBI taxonomy): domain Eukaryota; kingdom Metazoa; phylum Chordata; class Amphibia; order Anura; family Hylidae; genus Phyllomedusa; species Phyllomedusa bahiana. The sequence goes on from JAODAL010012357.1 coordinate 43,468, forward strand.
TTGGTTTTGTGTAGGGTTTAGATCAGGGAACCCTGTAGTGATGCTGGTATGGGAGCCACTTTGTGTGCATGCCTACATATGAGAAGAGGAGAAAGCTAAGACTATAGGTTTACCACTAAGACAGTTGTGGATGCTGTGCTGCTGAATGCTGACAGAGGTGGTCCTTTACAGAACAGCCACAACTGTGAAAGTGACACTGCTCACCTGGAGCTACTATCATTAAAGAGTGGTTAGGGCTACCTGACAAAGGGACTTGTGGAAGGCTATGAGCTATGAATAGTGCAGGTGAGGATGGTTTCACTATGAATAGTGCAGGTGAGGAGGATCTCACTATGAATAGTGCAGGTGAGGAGGATCTCACTATGAATAGTGCAGGTGAGGAGGATCTCACTATGAAAAGTGCAGGTGAGGAGGATCTCACTGTGAATGGTGCAGGTGAGGAGGATCTCATTGAATGTGCAGATGAGGAGGATCTCACTATGAATAGTGCAGGTGAGGAGGGTCTCATTGAATCGTGCAGGTGAGGAGGTTTTCACTTTGAATTGTGCAGGTGAGGAGGATCTTATTGTGAATGGTGCAGGTGAGGAGGATCTCATTGTGAACGGTGCAGGTGAGGAGGCTCTCATTGTGAATGGTGCAGGTGAGGATGGTCTCGCTGTGAATGGTGCAGGTGAGGATGGCCTCGCTGTGAATGGTGCAGGTGAGGATGGTCTCGCTGTGAATGGTGCAGGTGAGGATGGTCTCGTAAATTGTGCAGGTGAGGATGGTCTTATTGTGAATGGTGCGGGTGAGGATGGTCTTATTGTGAATGGTGCAGGTGAGGAGGGTCTCGCTGTGAATGGTGCAGGTGAGGAGGGTTTCGCTGTGAATGGTGCAGGTGAGGAGGGTCTCGCTGTGAATGGTGCAGGTGAGGAGGATCTCACTATGAATAGTGCAGTGAGGAGGATCTCACTATGAATGTGCAGGGTGAGAGGATCTCATATGAATGTGCAGGTGAGGAGGATCTCATTGTGAATGGTGCAGGTGAGGAGGATCTCACTATGAATAGTGCAGGTGAGGAGGATCTCACTATGAATAGTGCAGGTGAGGAGGATCTCATTGTGAATGGTGCAGGTGAGGAGGATCTCACTATGAATTGTGCAGGTGAGGAGGATCTCACTGTGAATGGTGCAGGTGAGGAGGATCTCATTGTGAATGGTGCAGATGAGGAGGATCTCACTATGAATAGTGCAGGTGAGGAGGGTCTCATTGTGAATGGTGCAGGTGAGGAGGATCTCATTGTGAATGGCGCAGGTGAGGATGGCCTCACTATGAATGGTGCAGGTGAGGAGGATCTCATTGTGAATGGTGCAGGTGAGGAGGATCTCATTGTGAATGGTGCAGGTGAGTAGGGTCTCATTGTGAATGGTGCAGGTGAGGAGGGTCTCATTGTGAATGGTGCAGGTGAGGAGGATCTCATTGTGAATGGTGCAGGTGAGGAGGATCTCACTATGAATAGTGCAGATGAGGAGGATCTCACTATGAATAGTGCAGGTAAGGAGGGTCTCACTATGAATAGTGCAGGTGAGGAGGATCTCACTATGAATAGTGCAGGTGAGGAGGATCTCACTATGAATAGTGCAGGTGAGGAGGATCTCACTCTGAATAGTGCAGGTGAGGAGGATCTCACTTTGAATAGTGCAGGTGAGGAGGATCTCACTATGAATAGTGCAGGTGAGGAGGATCTCATTGTGAATGGTGCAGGTGAGGAGGATCTCACTATGAATAGTGCAGGTGAGGAGGATCTCATTGTGAATGGTGCAGGTGAGGAGGATCTCATTGTGAATGGTGCAGGTGAGGAGGATCTCAAAATGAATAGAGCAGAAGAGGAGGATCTCTCTGTGAATGCTGCAGGTGAGGAGGACTCATTGTGAATGGTGCAGGTGAGGAGGATCTCACTGATGAATGTGCAGGTGAGGAGGGATCTCATGTGAATGGTGCAGGTGAGGAGGATCTCATTGTGAATGGTGCATGTGAGTCGGGTCTCATTGTGAATGTTGCAGGTGAGGAGGATCTCATTGTGAATGGTGCAGGTGAGGAGGGTCTTATTGTGAATTGTGCAGGTGAGGAGGGCCTCATTGTGAACGGTGCAGGTGAGGAGGATCTTATTGTGAATGGTGCAGGTGAGGATGGTCTCGCTGTGAATGGTGCAGGTGAGGATGGTCTCGCTGTGAATGGTGCAGGTGAGGATGGTCTCGCTGTGAATGGTGCAGGTGAGGAGGAGCTCATTGTGAATGGAGCAGGTGAGGATGGCCTCACTATGAATGGTGCAGGTGAGGATGGTCTCGCTGTGAATGGTGCAGGTGAGGATGGTCTCGCTGTGAATGGTGCAGGTGAGGAGGTTCTCTTTGTGAATGGTGCAGGTGAGGATGGTCTCGCTGTGAATGGTGCAGGTGAGGATGGTCTCGTAAATGGTGCAGGTGAGGATGGTCTTATTGTGAATGGTGCGGGTGAGGATGGTCTTTGCTGTGAATGGTGCAGGTGAGGAGGGTCTCGCTGTGAATGGTGCAGGTGAGGAGGGTCTCGCTGTGAATGGTGCAGGTGAGGAGGGTCTCGCTGTGAATGGTGCAGGTGAAGAGGGTCTCGCTGTGAATGGTGCAGGTGAAGAGGGTCTCGCTGTGAATGGTGCAGGTGAGGAGGGTCTCGCTGTGAATGGTGCAGGTGAGGAGGGCCTCGCTGTGAATGGTGCAGGTGAGGAGGGTCTCGCTGTGAATGGTGCAGGTGAGGAGGGTCTCGCTGTGAATGGTGTGGGTGAGAATGGTTTCGCTGTGAATGGTGCAAGTGAGGATATTCTCATTGTGAATGGTGCGGGTGAGGAGGGTCTTTGCTGTGAATGGTGCAGGTGAGGAGGGTCTCGCTGTGAATGGTGCAAGTGAGGATAGTCTCTCTGTAAATGGTGCAGGTGAGGATAGTCTCTCTGTAAATGGTGCAGGTGAGGATGGTCTCACTGTGAATGGTGAATGTGAGGATGATCTCGCAGTGAATAGTGCATGTGAGGATGATGTGCGGAACAGGCTATTAGTGTTGAAGAAAAAGAGTTATAGACACGTGCTCAGGTCTTATTTGAGTTGTATTATTAAGAACTGTGTCTCCAATTGAGAATTGTCATTATTTTGTATTGGACACTTGAAGTATGCTGGCCAACCCACTCAATCGAATAGTACAGGCATTATCAATATGTTGTAAGCAGCATGGTGCACCACACGTAACCTTATGACTGGTACCCTATAGAAGCCTTGTCTATTTGCCATTGTAATTCTCGCCCCCTCATGTATAGTAGGCATGTGAGTGGTTGTTTATCAGTATTTTTGCATTTATGCAATCTCCCTTGTAAGGTATTGCGGCTTTTCAGCATCCTGGTGTGAACTGGTTCTTATCCAATGTGCAGTTTTTTAGTAACCACATAGATCATGCATCTAAACCATAGAATGGGCTGGTGCCCTTCTGTTACCCGTTTGCTCTTCACCCCTGTAACATTAGCCACCGAATAAAGGTAACATTTCATTTACACATATGGACCCCTCCAAAAACCTGTGGTGCAATGGCACTTTTTTTCTTTTGCACCTCACAAATATTTTTTTTAGTTTCCTGATATTTTATATATATTATATGTTAAATGGTACCATTAAAAAAATAAAACTTGTTAAACAAAAAACAACACTTCATACTATGTTGATAGGAATATAAAAAAAAATGATGGCCCTAGGAACGCAGGGATATGAAAAAAAAAAAACATCACCAGGAAGAATTTAAATGAGTTCTTGCATGTATCAGTCTGACAAAATAAGTAGCACTGCTGATTTTACTGGGGAAAGCTGTGTCTGGCCAGATACATCCTCTGCAGGGACAGCTGCCAGTAAAATGTATTACAGGGCGGCCATTCATATCATTGGACACATGTAATGCACGGAAGGCTCGAAGCCCCCTGAGAAAACAGAGCAAATTTCTGTTTTGGGCCCCGTACATAATGTCCATATACCCTAATAGAACGTATGGATTGGGACTGGCTTCATAAAAAGAATATATTTTGCTGCTGAAATACTAATGCAATGATGTCAAACACTCTACATTTGTTCCACACATAGGACGGTAATATTTTAGCCAATTTAATAAATTCAGTATCTAGAACTGAAAAATCTATTAAGAACAGTGTGATTGCTGGTCACATTTCCCTATGAATGGAAATCTAAGCTGCTAGGAAAAGTAATCACATGGGTCCAGAATTCATCTAGGATGATGTCACCAATTCCTTTCTCTTGGCTGCCATAGTCTTTTATTCTTTTTCACTTCTTAAGTAATACATCAAGGAGAGTTGCAGGCAGCCAGTGTGAGCTGACCAGCCACTATAGTTATACCTTAAAATTGTATGGTACTGTATTATTGGGCCAAAATTATCAGAAATGAAAACTGCCCTTTTTGCCCACAGCAACCAATCACAGTGCAGCTCATTTTTCCAATAACTGATTGCTATGGACAACAAGACCAGCTTTTCAGCTTTGATAAATGAGGCCCAGTATGTTTTAAGAGTGAAAAATATAGTTACGTAGTTAAAAAGACACTATTTGGCTCTGCACATCCAAAAATGAGGAGTGGCTGCCTCATTGGCTTTTTGCACTCCGCCCACACCCACCTCCACAGGTTTTTTAATCAGTGCAGTGTGTTCAATAGCTAGTCCTTTTCACTCCCTGAGGTATGGAAGTCTGAACAGGCTCCAACAGGGGTAACGTTGTAGTGTTAGGACTCACCTGTACTGGGGTCCCATTGACGAAATCTGGAGGTGAGGTTAATCACTTTTGATCAAAATTGTCAACTAAGAACCCCAAATTTTCATATATCCTTAGCAGAAATGCATTTTTCAAAAATTCCTATATGCCTCTGATGTTTTCTTAGTTGATAGTGTGCTGCTGACATTTGGAATGTATATGTATAGTTACATAGTTAGTACGGTTGAAAAAAGACACGTGTCCATCAAGTTCAACCAAGGGTGGGCAAAAAGTGGGTGAAGGGAGGGAAATAAAGATTTTAAGCCCCGCCTCCCACTGGTTAATGCCCTGAAACCCACAAGGCAAGAACCAATCTGCTCCAGTGGACACCCCATCTCTGACAATGGAGCCGCCACCAATGTGCTTTCTAACCAGCCTGAAAATTTGCATTTAGATGAAATTTGCATGAATTTCTAATTTGACATCAATATTTGAAACTGAATTTTGTTTAATTACAAGGGCTCCTACACCTACATCCACTGCAGATCTTTTCTCTATGTGAATAAGGTTCCGTGAAATCCCATTCATTCGAACTGTAACAAAAATCCGCAACAAATACGTTGTGTGGAAAAAACATATTCACCATTTGCTTTATGAAATGCATGCTTTATTCATCACATTTCTGAGGCTTTCTTTTCCATTTATCTTATTGGGAAATAACGCAAGGCTGGAAAACCTTTTGACATGTAATATCATGATGTGGTTTTCCAGAGAAGCAGTTCTGAGAACCAATCAAAGCAGCTGGAGCATCAATTAAGGTGAAAACCACAGCTTGTACGACTGTATTAGGGGCTGTCCAAAAAAGATTTACTTGGCTTTAAATGTGAAGGGTAAGTTGGAGCGGATTTTCATGCACATTTTATTTCAAGGGCGCATCCACACGGCAGTGGACAAGTACCGGCCGGTTTGCCGGCCGTCATTTGTCCTGTTTTGCGGCCGTCCCCACGGCCGCGGGGGGGACGGCTTTTCTCCGCGATGAGCGGAGACGAGCTCTCCTTCCTCCCTCCCATTGAGAAGCACACATTCCGTCCGGTTTTTGGATGTAAGAGTGTGCTTCTACAATGTTTTGCTGCCGGACCGTCCGACGGCAAAACCTGTGCAGTGGGGACTGCTGCATGGGTTTTCCATAGAGCACAATTGTGCTCATTTTCGGCCGGTTTTTCAGGCGGTCTGAAAAACCGCAAACCGGCTGAAAAAACCGGCCGAAAACCCATGCAGTGGGGACATGCCCTAAGGGTCCGCTTGGATAAACTCACAGTGGATTCAACTCATCTGAATCTAGCTATTGTTAAATTTACTGATTGCGTGTAGCTGTGAAAGCTGCAGAGGTCCCAAAATTAGTGGCAGTCCCCAAATCCTATAACCTCCACTCCAGAGACAGCAGAGTGCTTCCTCGGTGCTCTCTGTGTCGCTATGTATCATGATTAAAGTGGACTGGCTGTATGAGTCGGTTCACAAAAGTAACCAGTCATTTTCAAGGTGATTCAAAGACAGGAAATGGGGTTGGACTAGCTACTGAACTGAGCTACACAATCATGTCTCTGACACATAGAGTGGAGAAGAAGGGATCTGCTGTATGAGTCTATCTTGAAAGTGGAGGTTACAGGACCCTGGGACTGGCACTGATCATAAGAGTGCTACAGCTGATATCATTACACTCAATTAGAACATCTTATTAAATCATGCTGAAAGGAGTGTCCTTTTTTTTTTTTTTATTAGTCTGACTATGTACTAAAATGCATATATAGACTTTACTGATGTAATGTGTTTTATATGTGTGTTATACGTTTATTTTATGTGTATGGCAGTAAGTGATGAACGTCATCCCTAGCTACTGCATACAGTATAGAAGCACCGGCTGGCCATTGCTGCTATGGTGTAGCCACCCACCACCCTCCCTGAACACATTGTCATACTACTTTGTATAGTGTGATGGACGCTATGTTTGGGAAGGGTTGCAGGCGGCTGGCTTAAAAGCCATGGCCAGTCTGCTGACTAGCGTGCACTAATCAGATGGCCATTGCTGTTATAGTGTAGCCGCCAGCAGCCTTCCCCAAACAAAACATCTCACTATACACAGTAGTGTGATGATGAATTCAGTGAGGGCTGTGGGCGGCTATTGCAACTAAGGCTTTCTAACTCGTGCACATGCGCTGGCCAGCCTGTGCTTCTATAGCGTAATGCAGTAGTAAGGGATGACGTTCATCACTTACTGAAATACACTTAATAAAAAATACATGTATAAAACACATTACATCAATAAAGTCTACATATATCCTGTAACCCAATTATTCAAAAAAATAAAAAAAATCTTTTCCTGGTGACAGGTGACTTTTGAGGCCAGTGATTGGCTGCAGCATCACATGACTGATGAACGTGACCTCATCGGAGCAGTGGATACAGAAATTTTCAGAGGTCAGTTAATTTTTTTTCTTCTATTGTCAGGCCGCACCGACTAATCTATTTATTTTTTTTAACTAATAGACAACCTTTTAGAAATGTCTATGGCCTGGTGGTTTTTGGTGGTCATTCTTAAGACAAGAAATATGGTCGAGATCTTACTAAGTCCCTGTTGGTGTTAGCAGCGGCAAGACCATGAGATCAAGATATGTGAATTGCGCTTATGAAGGAATTTATCAATCCATGGACATGGAGAGGCAGTGGTTGCTGAGAAGGGTCTTTACCCGGCATAAGATTCATATCCAACTTTTCCATTCATTTCAAAAGTATGGTAGATGGTCACCACATTCATTTCTGCTTAGAAGTGTTATACAATGACACTATGGACCTAGACTGTTATGCCTATGGAGCTATAACCTGCTTCTGTGTCCCACATAACCTTACTGATCTTAGAACAAGAACACTATTTGTGCAATGACTTATATACTGTATGCACTGATCACATTTAGGACATTCTGTACAAAACATTATTGACATCAGTAATGATGTCAGCAATGATTCATAGAACACCTAAAGCTCCAAGAAAGACCCTTTCACAGGAAAATCACAGGTTGTAATGAAATATATTGCAGAGAAATTTATGTAAAATTGGACCATTTCAGTAGATCAATAACTGCTATTTTGGTGGATATTATGCAAAATTAGGTCATGATGCTCATTGACGCCATGTAAAATCTTGTCATAGAAGAAAGTCATATAATACAGCAAAGACATTAGAACAGAAATAGGCTATACATACACCTATATTAGTTATCACCCACGACCTCCCCAAAAACCAAGCCAAGCCTGTATGTTGGGGGAAAACAATGTTTTAAAATTACCAGTTTTCTCCCTCTCTTCATTCACATCTTCTTCCTACCTTTGACTAAACTTGATAGATTTATGTCTTTTCTTTTTTTTTTCAATCATACTAACCAAGGATGTACTTAGTATTCATAGGGTCCTATAGAAAAATGAGACCGGGTCCCAATATCTAATGATGGGAAACTCAAGCAGCAGTATTGGTGGCAATAAACATAGTGCAATATATCAGAGAGCCCACATAGCAGTGGTAGGTGGCAGAAACCCCCACTATCTACCACATGGTACAGTGGGGCAGGTTTATCAATGCTAACACTTAGGGCCACATGTATGAAAATTGCCTAGGTCTAAGGCGGGGTTCACACGGCTTATTCAAGCCGTAATTTTGGCACGGATTTTGTCCGCAATTACGGCTTGAGTAAGGGGCGGGGCGGGGGCGCTGCTCGCCGGCCTCATAGACATGCATTATCCACAGCGCGTATCCCGCTGGGATAATGTGCATGTCAATTTCTCCCCGCTCGAGAGAGATGGAATCCACAGTACGGCGCGCAATACGGCTGGAATCCGTGCCCGAAATAGGCCGTGTGAACGGCCCTTAAAGCTCACTTTGTTGCCCATAGCAACCAAGCAGAGCTTCCCTCTCATTTCAGATTGTGCTCTGGACAAATGAAAGGGGCGCTGATTGGTTGTTATGGGCAACAAAGTGAGTTTTAGACCTATGCAGTTTTCATACATGGGGCCCTTTAGTGTAAAGTTAGAATAGACATTGTTATAGTCTTGATAAATCTTGTGCATGTTTAGACTATCTAGTCTAACTTTATACCTTTGTAAGCTGGCTTAAGTTATGCCACTAACTGCGCCAAAATGTGGGCACTTTTTTGGCACAAAGTGTTGCATGGTAAGCCACACGCCCTTCCCATAAACCACTCCCCTTTAGTCGAGGTCACACCCCTTTTGATGAATGAGGCACAGAAGTGTCTAGATAGATATCCTCCAATGTTCTTAAACCTGAATGGGCCACCTCAAGCTCTTGGCCTATGATATAGTTACCCCCATGATACTATGTAACTGTATCTTACTATGTGTCTTTCACTAGGAAGAGGGATACTACTACATCAAATGCACCTAAGTTTTGTTGCATGTTACACCAATATAAAAAAGGGTTACATGGCAGGTGTCAAATTTTTGTCTATCTCCACAGCGTATATGTAGCCCCAGCTGTGACCTAAGAGAAATGTGTCTAACATCCGCTATGTATTATACATCTTGTGCAGTCTGCAGTTTTCATTACATTGTAACGTTCTGACACCATTGACATCTCTTGATCTTTCAGTATTTGCTCTGTGGTAGCTTTCAGTGCTGCCTCTTGAAATGTCAGCAGCTTTGCCAGATGATAGAATAGTTCATGGTCACTGTCTTCTTCTCTTTCATATCCCATGTTATCACAAGCCCTTTATGTAACATGGGTGAATGAAAGAACATGGATACGTAGCGAGAAGCTTTACACTTGAACTTGTACTTGTATGTTACCCAGCAGTGTCCCTCCATTAACCATGCTGGGATGATAATGTACATGCTGATTAAAGCTTTCCCACCACCCTAACTTAGTCATTACACCTGGGTTAGACATAAGGAGCCCGTTCCCCCCAGCAGCCGGTAAGATTTTATTTTAGTAACCAGGCAATAAGAACCTAAAAAGTAAGGTGCCACACCTCCAGCGAATTGACCAGTTTGAATAGTCAGTCACCAGTGCTGTGATTCAGTGATAGTGGCATGGCACTGGTGCCCATTGTTAATTGTCTCACTGACTTAACTTTGATTTTCTGATATGAAATACCCCATTAGTAAAGTTTTAGTTAGTAGTGAGGGTCAGGGGTGGGCATATCATTGCAGCAAGGGGCCCAGTAGGTAAGGAGGTTCTGTCTGTGTCTTTAATGCTGCTTTTCTAATACCATCAGGTACATTTCCTGAGATAGTAAATCCCTCACAATTACTGGTGCATTAACAGAATAATATGGAAATGCTCTGTTATTAGACATAGGGTAACAAGGAGCCCCGTATGCTGTTCTTGCACAGAGGATCTGAGTGGTCTGCGCCCCCCCCCCCCCCCCCCTGATAAAAGTCTCTTATCAGTTAGCTGTGTGGAGAGCAGCTATGGTGGGTATCTATTGGCGGACTCTACATATTCATGCATAACCTGGGCAGCCCATTTATTTCAATGGGAACAGTCGGAAGTCGAATTTCCCTTGCAGCTGCAATGTCAGGCTATTGAACTCTTGCTGCCACATTCACCATAGAGTCACAGATAACAGTCAATCATGGGGAGTAAAGGAAAGGGGTGGCAGCCTGTGATAAGTATCTCATTGGAGTCCAAAATAAATCCCATTAAGGTGCGCCCATGTTAACCTCAGGACTATGAAATACACGTGCATTTGTACTTACAACCAGAATAATACAGAACTAGTGTCTATAATGTCGTGGAATGAATGACGCTTACTAGAGGATCAGTACAGAATGCTGTATCAGTTACTACTACAGTGAAAAGCTCATTACCATCACATTGCAGCTATTATGAATCAATTAGAATTTGCCAATTACCAGCCTAGGAAGGCACAGATGGGTGAGGGCTGCCATGTACAATACTATAGTGATCTGTGTGACAGATCCTCCTCCTAGCACATGAAGCTCCCAATATATGTGAGTATTGATACATTGATATATTCATCCCACTGTAGCCATCTATGATCAGTAATGTTTAGTACATGTCATAAGGGATCTGGTACTCACTTGTTGCTGATCCTCCGGAGCTGTCGATCTCATGCTGTGACCCATAGTGATGGTCCCAAACACTTGTGTAGTTCCTGGGTCACCGGGGCTATGGCTGCCTCTGCTGCACCCTAAATCCTGATGAGGGAAAGTCCCAGAAAAGTCTCTATACATTGTCTGGAAGTGAATTCTCGCTCTGTCACGCTCACACTGACTCACGAAGCTACGCTGCCTCATTTTTATCAATGGGGACTCCTCGGCTCAATTAAGGAAGCAGTTCAAATTCTGTAGGGGGGGACGGAAAGGAAGAAACATGACGAGACTAGCACCTTGCTCTTTTTCTTAGCTCCTTTGTATCAAAACACTGTTATAAATGTTAAGTATTCAATTTAGATGCTAAAAAATGGTATATTCGGCTTCTAGAAGAGTCGTAAGAAACGTTACCTTCTTGGTTTCGCCCTGCACATGGTACGTTCCTAGGATTACCCACAGCGATGACGTACATGACCTTATAAGGGCACACTTCCTCAGTGAAAGGAAAACCCTTTGCTAGAAGCGTCTGTTTTTTTAACTCTGCTCTTTCCAGAATGGAACGGAAACTATAGGTGAAGAGACCTCGCTGCCGAGACACCAAATACTTCTGGGAAATGATGCTTGTTTGTATCTCGTTCCTATTGATTTGGTGAATGACTTTTACCATTCCTATCTCAAGGCTGTTTCTTGTTCACCAGTCTCTGATTCCCAGAAAAATATTTTGGTTTTCTGTAAAGTTATGTCAACCAAAAATTACATAACAGTGAGGTACAGCAGCCTGGCCAATAGAAATAACTGGCAGAAAATGGGCATCAAAGTGGGCACCTAATCTAACCCCAAAGGCAAACGCCTGAAGAGTACTGAATGACCAGCAATTTTTTTTAGTTTTTGCCTCCTTGCGTTTTAACAGTCGTAACTTTTTTATTTTTTCAATGAAGCAGTGTATGAGACCGTTGCTTTAGGGTATGTTCACTCGACGTAATTGCGGCGCGCATTTTGCAGCGTATTTGCGCTTAATACGCGGTGAGATGCGCGCCGCAGTTAAGGTAATCCATAGCTCTCATAGAGACCTATGGATTACGCCTCGTCCCCCTGTGCGTACAATACGATCGTATCGTATGCCCGGGGAGAGAAGTGACATGTCAATTATTCGCGGCACTTGCGCACCGCGACTAATGCTTGTCTATGATCTGATCAGTGCGAGCTCCCGAAACACACGATGTACTGTACTGTACACGCCACAATACATCGTGTAAACATACCCTTATTCGGGACAAGTTGTACTTTTTGGGGGAATAGTTTAAGTTCACTTATAAATTATTGTAGAATTTTTTTTCATTTTTTTCCAATTTTTTTTTACACCATTCACATTTCACACTTAAAGGGGTTTTGCCACGATCTCATTTCATACCTCCTGCATCCAGCTCTGTGTGCTCAGAAGGGGGTGTGTGATTGGTTTGTATTGCATATCATGTGAGCCAGCAGGATGACATCACCAGGCCTTTACTCTCACTAGTCAAAAGAAAGGTCTGTTTATGTTTAAAGCTGTGAGTAACTCAGAGGTAAAGTTTTTACCTCACAGCACAAGGGTCCTAGGTTCAAATCCCTGCAGGAACCAAACCTGTGGTTTTTTTTCTCTCTTTATCAATGCACAGACCTCATTGAGGATTCTTTTTTTATTTATTTGCACTGTTTGACTAATTACTAAGGAGTACAGAGGACGGGAGTAGAGTGACAGCACCTGGGGTTTGAACACTCAGTAGCTGCCTGAGAGGAGAAGTGATGTCTGAGCATGTACGACCAGGGCTGAGGAGCTCTGAGCCCTGGTCGTATCCCCTGGAGACGAGCTGTAAACAATGGATCACTAAAGGAGCAGTAAAACAAAAACGGTGCAGAATTTTTAATAATGAATGGTGAAAATGTTTATTATTTAGTTTGCAAGTTTCCCACATCAATTTTACTTCTTGACAAAACCCCTTTAATAACTTGTTAGATTAATTCTACAGATTATTACGGTCGTGTGGAGACCTAATATGTGTAGAGAATATTTTGTGTGTAATTTATTAAATATTTATTTTCATTTTATTATTTTATTTTTTTCTACAGTTTTGGATGTTTTTTACTTTTTCTTTAAATCCCATGAAGGGATAACTGTGTTACTTTTTTTTTTTTTTTTTTTTTTTTACATTTTGTAATATATTTGCATATTCTTATATGCTAATACATTATAACCTGTGTAAGTTTGACACAGGCAGCGATCAGAGCAGCAAACAGTCTGCCCTGATCGCTGGCTTCTTACACAGACAGCCTGGGGCTACTCCAGGTCCCCAGGACTGATTGTGCAGCCGTTCTCTGGGCTCCGATCACCATACAGAGCAGGGGAAAGTGCTTTGATTATGCTGTGGTCAGGAACTTCGGCAATCAAACGGTTAATTGCCAGAGATTGGCGGTTTCCCCCGTTCCCGGGCGCTTGCAGAGGATGAGATGGAAACAGGGTTGTGAAGTACAGCTCTGTTCTTGGTGCTGGGCACCATAAACCCGGGCGATCGTTAAAGGAGTTGTCTCCCTACAGAGTTTCACAGAATGCATGAATGAAATACTCTGTCATTTCCTGGTTCAGACTGACTAATTTGCATACAGCTCTGTGCTCAGTGCTTTCAGTTGCTAATTAGATCAGATTAGCTGAGAAGCTTTTCAAACTGCTCTCAGAAGGCTTTATCTGATCCCCAAAACAAAAGCCCTAATTACAGTGCTGTTTATTTTACATAAATCAAGCTTTTCACTACTCAGCAGCATGGACACTGCTGAGACCTGTGTGATGACATCACTCACTGCTATCTCATAGAACAAACACCAGGGAGAGAATTGTTTACAGGTCTGTTACTGAGGGAACTGAAATAGTCAGGGAGGTCATAAATTCACTTGTATCTCATTAGGGAAAACAGAGGAACAAAGCAATATATTTGGAAAATGTCTTTATTTTGTGTTCCCTACAATTTAAAAGCTATTCTTTGTAGCGAGACAACCCCTTTAAGGAGTTAAAGAAATGAATACTTTGAGTCACTTATATCACACTTACTACACATTAAATTCACTTCAGTTCAGCTTGGCCCAAAGTGGTTCTGGACATAAACACTGGCATCAAACTGGGTAGATGGACTCATTCTAGGGAATTGATTAATTAACTGGCATTTTCAAAGGGTTAAATTAGTTTGGGCCACTGATCTTATGCTGCCATCACACCATCAGGGATGCCCTACACCAATTTCAGTTTGGTCCAGCCTGCTTCAAAGGGGTTTTGTGTCACCATGGCACTAGGAATGGAAGGTGAATGCTCTGGTCACCGTGTAAGGTTGACGTGACATATGCCGGGGAATGGAGTCTAGAGCTAGGGTCACACAGAACAGGACAAGAAACTCCTCAAAACCTAAAACCTAATAACTGCTTTGAACTTCAGTTTTTTGTCCAAAGCAGCTGGGTCTCCAATAAGTTTTTTGAGTGGTGTTCAGTTTTGTGTTGAGGTTTTTGGTCTGGTTTTTTGGAAGGTCTTTGGGCAGTTTTTAATGTATGCAGAATTCATATACCTTGTTTGAACACCTGGGCAATTTTTAAGCAGAACCGTCCAAAAACCACGGCAAAAAAACATCCAGTGGTCTACATAGACTGCAATAGTAAATTTTCTGCTGTGTTCTGGCGTTTTTTTGCAACATTTTTAAAAAAATAACCGAGAGGGGAAATGAGCGGAAAAAAAAATGTCCTCGGGAGACTACAGAATGTTTTTGCTATTAAAGTCTATGAGATCTGTTTTCAGTCATGTTTTCAATGGTTTCAGAAAATGAAAAATGCTGAAAAAACGACTGAAAACGTGTGCAGTGGAGACATAGCCTTAAGGGCCCCTTGTCATCAACGGAGCCGGCCGCACAGAAGGGAAGACTTTGCCGCAGGGAATCCCCCAGGTGACTACCCCCAACACAGGTCCTAGCGGTGACAGCCGAAGCAGAATGCATAGAACAGAGAGCCAGCCAGAATGTGGAGCAGAAGCTAGGATAGACAGACTCGGCAGAAACAGCACATAGGTTAGGCGTACTCAGATTGTAGTGTAAATAGGACTCACTAGGGAGCGCACAACAGGATGTCACTAGGGAATGGACACCAACAACTGGATGTGGACAAAAGGAAGCGGATTCTTTAAAAAGCCACTGCCCAAAGGGCATTGGTAGAGATGCGCGCTGGCACTTTAAAACCTGAAGACTGCGGCGCAAGTGCCCCTAATGCAGTGTTTCTCAACTCCAGTCCTCAAGACCCACCAACAGGTCGGGTTTTCAGGATTTCCCACAGAACGCACGACAATAATTACATCACCTGTGCAATACTGAGGAGATCCTGAAAACTTGACCTGTTGGTGGGTCTTGAGGACTGGAGTTGAGAAACACTGCCCGAATGGCTAGCAGAGGAAGGTGCGTCTCGCGGCAGAAGGGCACGGAGCAGCGCCCCGGACCAACAGGAAGCAGGACGGGGCCAGGTGAGTATCAGAGCAGCGAGAAGGGAGCATGGAGTATCGGCCCATGGCACGTGCCTTGACGTTTTGGTCATAAAAACTGGCATTCAAGCTGGCAGACTGGCACTTTTGATGCCCATTTGAAATAGTAATGAAGAGGTTTCAAAGGTTTAAAAGGCTTTGGGTCACATCAAATTCAGTTTTAGTCTTGCTTGATCCAAAGTGGTTCAGGCCAGGCAAGACTAAACTGAGTTTGATGCATGGCATCCCTATAGGTGTCCTGGCAGTGTGAGATGAATGGCACTGGCATCAAAGTGTGCAGACAGACTCATGTTACTGTTTTGATCAATTTTGGTCCAGCCGGGCCCAAAGTGGTTCTGGACATAAAAATTGGTATTACAGTCGGCAGATGTGCACTTTTACCTAATTTCAGTACGTAACTGGAGTTTTCAACTGATCTTACATCAATAGGGATGTTTCACATCAAACTCATTGGTATTACAGTGAGATATGGAGCACTTCTTACTAATTGAATAAGTGATGCTTTCAAAAGGTTAAAAGAGTTTGGGGCACTGATCTAACACTGTCACCTCAAATAGGAATGTCCCAGTTACTTATTTAAATTAGTAAAAAGTGCCCGTCTGCGCACTTTAATGCTGGTTTTCATGCTAAGAACCATTTTGGGACGGGATACCAGTGTGATATCGGTGACCTAACGTAATTTAACCCTTTGAAAACACCAGTTGCTTACTCAAATCAGTAAAATGTGCCTGTCTGCCCACTTAATGCCAGCTTAGATGCACAAAACTATTTTGGGTCAGGAGGACTAAACAGAACTTGATGCGGAACTATGTGAGTTCAATGGCCCAAAGTCATTTAACCCTTTGAAAACACTAGTTATTTATTGAAATCAGGAAAAGTGCCCATCTGCCCCCTTTAATGCTATTTTTTTTTAGATCCAGGAGCATTTTGGGTCAGGCTTGCTAGACTAAACTGAATTTGAAGAGGGTCATCAGTATTGCTGTTTTGTCAATGTGTGATCAGTGGCTCAAAGTAAGTTGTTTATTTAAATTACATTTTTGGGTGCCCACTGTGATGCCCATGTTGGTCCAATTATTCTTATTTTTAACCTTATTATTCTCATATGGTCTCCTTACTAATGAATCAATAAAAACAAAAATATTTGTTTCTTAGAATAAGAAACTGGTGAAGAAGAAAGCAACTTCAGCATTATCTCCCTATCACCCTTTTTTATCGGAAACAGTTTTTAGTGGGAAGTGCTCAGTTTACCCGAAACGCTCCATTACCCTTCATAAATGATACCTTCATAAAGGTAAGGAACATTTCTCAACAATAGTTACCTTATTAGTATTATTAGGGAAATAATAATTCCCATGATCAATGTCCAAAGCATTTGCCAGTTGCTAAAAATGGAGCGGATTGCACCAAATTCATCAAAATTATTTTTTTTAAATGAGATTTCTAGGGATTTAACAAATAAATACAGTAAATAAATAAAACTACCCCAAATTTTAAGGTGATAAAATTCTTAATATTCTTACAATTCTTACTGTTGACTGCCTGCCAATATTCCGGTTCCACTGCTAGATCTCGCTTCACATTCCTGTGCCCCACTACCCTGTCTTGATGCCTTGTACAATTTTATATTGCCTCTTATCATCCCCAATCACTCAAAGGGTGACCAAGTTGGTTAAAGGAATCGGTGGATTTCAGTACCAAGAAACGTTACCAAACTTGAGACATTTTTAGCTTAAATTACAATGTTCAAATTTGAATTAACAGAACAAAGATGTCTCACATTATGTTTTTACACCTAGGCCTGCAGCTGTGACAAGGAAGCATTCTCTGCCTCTAGAGGAATGAAGGTTTCACCATTATCACAGACGGGGATTCTTTGCTGTAAGAGCGGTGAGCAAGCCCGGACTGCCCATAGGGCAAACCGGGCACTTGCCCGGCGGGCCGCTGGGGTCCGGGCCGCAGGGCCGGTTCAGATCGCCCGCGGAGGGGACGAGTGTTTCCCCCCGGCGGGCCCCGAGTCCCGGCGCCTGTCTGTGGCGTGCTACAGGGGCCGCAATGGTCGCATCAGCGACCGGACCCCTGTGGCAGGGGACCAACAGGCTCCCTTCACCACACGGCTGCACGGCCGGGTCACCGACCCAGCAATGCAGCCATCATGGCCGCCGCCTGCACCATGCGGTGCAAGCAGCACCCGAGGCTGAACATCTGGGATCTTCTGATCCCGTCTGTTCAGCTCCCAGGAGGCCGCGGGGCAGGCGCGCGATGTGATGACGTCATCGCGCGCCCGCTCCTCGGCCCTGCAGTCTGCTGCCAGCGGCCTCCAGGGAAGACAGAAGAGGAAGCAGAGACCTCAGGTAAGTATTGTTTTTATTTTTTTTTTAAAACTACCAGCCCTGGCTACCTATATACCAGCCCTGTCTGCCCATATGCTGCCCTGGCTACCTATATACCAGCCCTGGCTACCTATATACCAGCCCTGTCTGCCCTGGCTACCTATATACCAGTCCTGTCTGACCATATGCTGCCCTGGCTACCTATATACCCCCCCTGTCTACCTATATACCAGCCCTGTCTACCTATATACCAGCCCTGTCTGCCTATATACTGCCCTGTCTACCTATATACTGCCCTGTCTACCTATATACTGCCCTGTCTACCTATATACCTGCCCTGTCTACCTATATACTGCCCTGTCTACCTATATACTGCCCTGGCTACTTATATACTGCCCTGGCTACCTATATACCTGCCCTGTCTGCCTATATACCAACCCTGTCTGCCTATATACTGCCCCTGTCTCCCTATAAGTGGCCCTGTCTATATACTGGCCCTGCCTGCCTATTAGTGGCCCTGCCTGCCTACATACTGGCCCTAGCTGGCTAATTACTGGCCCTGACTGCCTACATACTTGCCCTGACTGCCTACATACTGGCCCTAGCTGGCTAATTACTGGCCCTACCTGGCTAGTTACTGTGGGCAGCCCCAGCTACCTGGCTAGTTACTGTGGGCAGCCCCAGCTACCTGGTTAGTTACTGTGGGCAGCCCCAGCTACCTGGCTAGTGACTGTGGGCAGCCCCAGCTACCTGGCTAGTTACTGTGGGCAGCCCCAGCTACCTGGCTAGTTGCTGTGGGCAGCCCCAGCTACCTGGCTAGTGGCTGGGGGCAGCCCCAGCTACCTGGCTAGTCGCTGGGGGCAGCCCCAGCTACCTGGCTAGTAGCTGGGGCAGCCCCAGCTACCTGGCTAGTCGCTGGGGGCAGCCCCAGCTACCTGGCTAGTAGCTGGGGGCAGCCCCAGCTACCTGGCTAGTAAGTGGGGGCAGCCCCAGCTACCGGGCTAGTGAGTGGGGGCGGCCCCAGCTACCTGGCTAGTTACTGGGGGCAGCCCCAGCTACCTGGCTAGTTACTGGGGGCAGCCCCAGTTACCTGGCGAGTTACTGGGGGCAGCCCCAGCTACCTGGCGAGTTACTGGGGGCAGCCCCAGCTACCTGGCGAGTTACTGGGGGCAGCCCCAGCTACCTGGCTAGTTACTGGGCAGCCCAGCTACTGGCTAGTTACTGGGGCAGCCCCAGCTACCTGGCTAGTTACTGGGGGCAGCCCCAGCTACCTGGCTAGTTACTGTGGGCAGCCCCAGCTACCTGGCTAGTTATTGTGGGCAGCCCCAGCTACCTTGCTTTTTATTGTGGGCAGCCGCAGCTACCAGGATAGTTTTTGTGGGCAGCCCCAGCTACCTGGCTAGTTACTGGGGGCCAATCAGGGCCCTGTTTACCTACCTAATGGGTGTCTACCTATTTACTTGCCACTTATCTGACATTTTTTAATTCTAATTTTTTTCTAACATATGCTGTTTGGGGAATTGATAGGAAAGTGCTGAAAAAGAGAGGAGTCTAAGATGTATTTCTGGTACATTCTACAGGGACGAGTAGTGATTGGGAGAAGAAGACATTGCATGCTGTACCGGACAGAGAAAGAAATGGAAGGGAACGACTCATCAGGGAAGACGTCATGGAGGTTTGGGCCAGAAGAAGAAAAGGAGAAGAGAACAACTCCCATCAGAGATGACGTCTCCTGTGAGTCCCTGCTGTCAGGGGTCATTTTCCTTCTGTGTTGAATCAGTGCTGTATTCATGTGATGGTGACCTGACTACTGATGGTGTGATTGGTGGGGTTGTAGGTTATGTTGGTGCTTATGTAGTGTCAGTGTGGGCTTGTCCCTGATTGTAAAGCAAGTGCACACCTGACTCTGTGATGAGGGGTTTCTCTGCACCACTGTTTCTTTCTTGCTTGTGTGTAGGGGGCTCTCACACGGAGCGGTTTGGGTGCATTTTTTGATGCGTTTTTTTTGTGCAGAAATGTTCAGCATTAAAGGGCGTTTCTACGCTACAAATGATCATGTGGTTTGAATTTAAAGTATCTTTAAAAAACAAGCAGTGCTTGCAATATATGTTTCATTCAATGTTCATATGTTTGAGCTGCTGTTAGTACTTACTTACTCTTCTAAATCTCTACAGTCCGCCTGCCTGTGATCATAATCTACTGCTGTCAGGTTCTGAAGTTAACTCATCACTTTGAAGACAGGTTGTCCAGAGCAGAGATGCCCCTCCCGCAGCAAATGCTTCTGTAGTGGAGGGGGAGGAGGGAGGGGGGAGGAGGACTCTGCGTCATGTGTCGAGCAGCCTGGATATAACTGTGTGAGCCTGCTTCCTCTGCTCTTGCACAGATAGTATGTGACAGCAGTGACCATGATTGTTTATATTACTATGATATGTTTTGGAACTGGACAAATAAATAACTATACACAATCCAGGCAGTGAAAGGCTTGATGTTCTCCTGTATTGTGACATACTGAGTATAGTCAAACACTGCCTTGTTAGTTTGCTGGATGATGTGGAGACTTGTTACTAGCAGGGGAATAGGACACACATCATCCCTCTCTGCTCTATTTAGCACACAGCTTATATTCCTCTCTACATCCTAGATCAGACCCTCTCCTGCAACAGACCTAGGCAGGCACACACAGGGTGAACTCTGAGAGCAAACCCCCTCCCCCCCCCCCTTTTATAGAAGTTACGTTAGCTGCCTGTGTGCTGATGGGAGGGGAGAGGGAGCAGAACAGACAGACCCCAAAAAGCACGCCCCTCAGTTTAACTTACCAGGACCCCTGACAGGCTGAAAGCTCGTAATGAGACAACTCCTTTAACTACTCTGCCTTTCTGCACAAAAACACATAAAAAATGCATCAAAAGTGCTCCGTGTGAAAGCAGCTTTACAGTGTAGTTTATTTTAGAAAGTGGCAAGGTGCGAGAACAAGGGACATTTTTTTAAGCGGATATTGTGTGTGGGCTGCTGGGGACTTAGTACCAGGGTTTATTTTTATTCCCAGTCCGGCCCTGGCGGTGAGACTATGGAATTAACTGCTACAAGAGGTTGTGATGGTTGATTCATTAAAATGGTTGTCCACTGGGGCCAGAATATGCTCCCATGTTCCTGGCAGTCACTTCTTTTCACTTCCAGGTTCTTGCTCCAACATGCTGGAGGGCTCGCGCTCCATTGTAAGCGAATGAAGTGTGAGCCTCTTCTCTGTATTGGGATGAGAACCCTGAAGTTGAGAGGGGAGAGCTAGGTAAGTATTAGTTTTTTTCTTTTTTTGGACCATCCTGGCCCAAATGAAATACACATATTTTTTTACTGCACAACCTTTAAGCAAATAAAAAAGGGCCTGGATGCTCTTGAAAAATATTGTGCTACAGACCATGGATGCCAGGTCATGAAGATGGGACGTTGATCCAGGGATTTGGTCTGATTGTCATGTTTGGAAGGAATTTTCCTACTGTATTGGGCAATTGGCATCCACCTCATGCAGGTTTATGGTTATCTTTGGATCAACAGAGTAGGGTTACAGGTTGGACTTTATGGACCTGTGTCTTTTTACAAGACAAGAGGCAGCAGGATAATGCTCTATTTTCTGCAGTTCGGTATTTGGCTATGCTGGGCAGCACTATGGATACACTACCAGGCAATGGGGCAGGAAAAGTATTAGGGGTAGTAATAGAAAAACAGAATGAAAAGGGAATGCAGAATGAGGAATTTATTATGTTAGAGTGGATTGGGATGTACTAGAAAAAATGAATGTCATATCAAGAAGTCATCATGGCAGTTTGCGGCATATGGGATAGCAAAGAACTGCAGGAGACATAGGGCCTCATGTATGAAAACTGTCTAGGTCTGAGACTTTCCTTGGTGCACATAGCAACCAATCAGAGCTCATATACCTTGTTTGAACATCTGCGCAGTTTTTCAGCAGAACCATCCAAAAAATGTGCCAAAAAAAACAGCAAAAAATGTCCGGTGGTTTACATAGACTTCAATAGTAAATAACTGCAGAAGAAATAGGGCCTCTTGTATAAAGGTCTAGGTCTAAGACTTTCTTTGTTGCCTATAGCAACCAATCAAAGCTCCCCTTTCATTACACATAGTGCTCTGAAAAAATGATAGGAAAGCTCTGATTGGTTGCTATGGGCAACAAAAAAAGTCTTAGACCTAGACAGTTTTCATACATCTCCCCCATAATCTATAAATTGGATATAAACGTTGTTTATTAAGCCTTTTACTGCATCTGATCAGGTGGGTATTTATTTCCCAGCCCACGGTGTGATGCAGACCGATATGATAATAGAGGTCTTTGTATACGGTTTTCTTTAATCAGCAACAGTGTGGTGGTATTATTTACTTATTGTATGTTGGTATTATTACTTTATTAACTTATTAGTAGTTTATAATAGGTGTTATTCAGTAATGGAATAGCAGTGTTCATCAGTCACAGTGTGGTGGTATTATTTTGTCATGGTAAGGTGGTCTTATCCAATCATAGTCCATACTTGTGTATGGTAGTGTTGTTCATTTAAATTAGTGTGGTGTAATTTGGTCACTGTATAGTGGTATTATTCAGTTAATATATATTGGTATTATTTGTGGCAGAGCGACCACAGGTGGTCACGGGGTTCTGCCACTAGGTGGCGTACAGCAGGAGATCTGCTGCCGACGTGCCACCGAAATCCTGGTTTCGGTGGGGGAAGGCAACCATTTAGTGTCAGTAACTGTAGGTTACTGACATGTGTAACTAGTATGGCTGCTATGTGGCTTCTGATGGGTTGTCTTTCCCGAGACGGTCACAGTGTTGGGTGGGAGGCCGTCCCCACGTTCCAGGCCAGGTTCGGTTCCAGTTCCAGGATTTACCAGGCCTATAAAAAGCCTGTCTCTCCAGGTGATCAGGGGGGCGTGATGTGCTACTTGGCAGTGAAGCAGCAGAGGAGCTGACGAGAGCTCTGGTCCCCTGGAGGCTGGAAGGAAGCCAATAAGATACAGTCAGGATACTGTTATTGTTGTGGTGCTGGACAGTAGGTACAGTCCGCGGATAGAGAGGATCTCTATATGAGTTAGTGGCTAGACGGCCAAGGATTATGTTTATGATTTGTTTTCTGTAGTTCGTATCCTTGCTAATAAAGCTGGCTGGGGCCAGTTAAAAGAATTCTGGTGTCAGAGTGTCCTAACTGGAAACGCCATTCATCGTTCTACCAAGGACGACGATCCCCGGAGCTAAGCGTGATTCCCCCAGGACGGTCCAATATGGCGTCCAGATGCTAGTGAGGTGTCGCATATTATTATGGCAGGATTATATTTAGTTCTTGTATGGTAGTATTATTTAGTAAGTGTTGGGTGGTATTACTTATATTTACAGATTTTGCCTTTCATTATAATTATAATGGCAGCACAATTAGTGAAAATTAATGGTAAGCATTAACCCTTTAACAACTTTGGGCGTATCCATACGTCCAGGTCATTTGGGGGTTAACGCATCTGGACGTATGGATACGTCCTGAGGATCGCGCGAACTCTAAAGCAGAGTTCGCGCGATCGGCGCGGGGTGTCAGCTGTTTATTACAGCTGACATCCTGCAGCGTCGGCCCCGACCCCGGATCGCTCCGGGGAGGGGGGGGGGAGCTGTTAACCCCTTAATTATCGAGACGATCGGGTCGCAATAACTAAGAGAGACGCAGGAGGAGATCGCTCCTCCTGCGTCTCTGTCGGCGGCAGCAGCGCACGGATCGGGCGATCCGTGCAGCTCCTGCCCTCTGACAGACAGCACGGAGGGCACAGAATGCCTTCCGGGTTGTCTGTGACGTCACGATGCCGGGACATGCCCACAGGGCTGTGTCAGGAAGGTCAAAACAGGCTGGGTCCTTAAGGGGTTAATTCTTATAGCATCCATCACCTACAGCACTATCACCAGTTTAGTCACAGCATGAAAATGAAATTTAAGACAGAACATTTTTTTAAATCCCTAAATTGTGTCTCACTCTACAGTGGTGCCCATGGCAACTCTTTACTCTTGTCCTAGCCCTGCATGTGGTACATCATTATGCCGATGTGTAATCAGATGCGACAGGAAACTAAACAGTTGCAGATGGGGAATAGAGAGCATTTCTAAGGACAAGTATAATCAAATTTATGTTATTTTAACGATTATCTTAAAGGAGTTGTCTCACTACATTGATTCATCCTGTTTCCTTGGATTCATTTTGAATTCAGGGGTGTGTTTACTGGCTTCTACTAGGCTACGGTAGAAGCCAGGTCTGTAGCTATAGCAACCAGTGCAGGCAGCCTATCATGAGAGATTGAACAGGTCTGTAGCTATAGTGAACTGAGGAGCTGATGCAGCCCATACAAAAGGGGATATCTCAGAATAGGTAGGACACTGTTAATGGACATATATTGCAAAGTGACTTGTTTTTGGAAGATCTTCAACATAAAAAGCAATCCTTGTAGTGAGACAACCCCATTAAGTAGTTTTATTAAGCCACCTCACGACAGGGGTATATAAATCAATATTTTGTGCAGATTTTGATGCTTCTTTTTCTAGACACTGTTCAGAAGTGTTGAAGTAGCTGAAAAAAATGTAAAAATACATAATACATTTGGCACATGGTAAGTATTCCATTTGGGACAGAATTTGAGCACCTTTTTGGCTTTATGTACCATGAATATAATATGGGGCAAACATCTTATTTATGATGGTTCACCAACATTTCTTTTATATGTTGAGAAAAGGGAGCATCACCATGTGAATATCATTTCTGAAAGCTTTTTCACAATTTATCTGAACACTTTAGAAATGGGCAGAATATGCCCTACCAGGAAGAGACACATTGGACAATATGCACATGTTACTCTGCTGCCATTATAACTGGGATGATGGGGGATAGGCAGGGGCGTAACTACCGGGGTAGCAGGGGTAGTAGTTGCGCTTAGGGGGGCCCGCGCCCCGGGGCAGCTGCTACTGCGTCCGCTTCCCCGGTAGTTAAGCCCCTGTGCCCGCCGGCAGTGAACATACTAATTCACTGCGGCGGGCGCGGAGCTGCGGGGCCCGGCGCATACTGCTTTTGAACGCCCGGGCCCTCGGCCCAAGCGTTCAGAGGCAGCACTGGCCGGAGATAGCAGAACGGAGTGCCGATCGCTCCGCTCTGCTACTTCCCCTGCCGGCCCTCTGTGATCAGGTGGGCGCGCGCGGTGACGTCACATCACCGCGCCGCCTGCGCTGAACACAGAGGCTGCAGAGAGGCTGCAGCGCGCCGCACGGGGGAGTGTGGACCGAGGTAAGTAACCTATGTCTGATTTTACCTGCCCCTAAGCCTCCCTGTATGTCCCCCTAAGCCTGCTGTATATACCCCTCAGCCTGCTGTAGACCCACTAAGCCTGCTGTATACCCCCCTAAGCCTGCTGTATACCCACTAAGCCTGCTGTATACCCCCCTAAGCCTGCTGTATACCCCCCTAAGCCTGCTGTATACCCCCCTAAGCCTGCCTGTATACCCCCCTAAGCCGGGCTGTATACCCCCCCTAAAGGCTGCCTGTATACGCCCCCTAAAGGCTGCCTTTTATACGCCCCCTAAAGGCTCCTATAAAACCCCCCTAAAGCTGCCTTTAACCCCCCCAGCCTGCCTTTATTCCCCCACAGACTGCCTTTATACCCCCAGCCTGCCTATATAGCCCCCTAAAGGCTGCCTATATAGCTCTAAGCTTGCCTACTATATTGCCCCCGAAGCCTGCCTGTCTACTTATATGGGAACCCTTTAGCTACCTTAACCCTACCTATATGGCCCCTATAGCCCACTGAACCCCTGTCTACCTGTATGGCTACCTTTAGCTACCTAATCCCTGCCTGCCTATATGGGGACTCTATTGGCTTCCTAAACCTTGCCTATTTAGGGCCCCATATATCATATCTA
This sequence comes from Phyllomedusa bahiana, assembly GCA_025379985.1. NCBI lineage: Eukaryota > Metazoa > Chordata > Amphibia > Anura > Hylidae > Phyllomedusa > Phyllomedusa bahiana. Next base: position 69,148 of record JAODAL010012357.1, read on the forward strand.
CTTCCTGCCTGCCTAAATGGACCCCATATAGCCAGGGGGGCAGGTGCTGGAAAAGTCAGGATTCTAAGATATTTGTGTCTAAATCTGCAGGGACAAGTGGTCGGGAGATGTCATCATGATGGTGGACTGGACCGGATGCAGAACAAAAGAGAAAGTCAATGACTCGTCAGAGAGACGTCACCTGTGAGTCACAAGATGTAACTACACTGTAATCACATATGTCTGCAGAGCCTGTGTATACTGGTGTCTACCACTATATGGTCACTGTATGGTGGTTATATACAGTCTGCAGAGCCTGCATACACTAGTATATACCACTATATGGTCACTATATGGCGGTACTATTGGTCTTTGTGTACTGATCAGTAATAGTGTACGGGTATTATTCAGTCACTTTGTGGTGGTAATTTGTGGTTGTGTTCTGGAGGTATAATCAGGTCTATATGTAGTAACGTTATTGGTAATATTGGTTTCGGTATAGTGGATTTGTTTGGTAGCAGTATGATGGTGATATGTATTTGCCCCTTGTATTATCTAGTAACTGCATGTTCTGGCAAATGTTCGTGGTCAGGGAGGTGGGCGAAGGGGGGTGGGGGCCATCCAAAAGTTTGCTTTGGGGCCCTGGCTTCTCTAGTTACGCCCCTGGGGATAGGTGCAGGTGAGGGGAAATAATCAGTAATATGGCACATACTACACTAAGTCAAGTGCCAGGTCTGTTAAGAATCAAAAAGGTGAAAGTGACAATACCATCTTTAATCCCAATTGCATATGGAAAAAATGGCAACATTTCAACCCTCACAACAGCTGCTTCTTTATGAAGTCAAGGTCTATTAGGAATGTCTAATCTTTAACGGACGTGTCATTTTCAGCATTTTTTAATGCTAGACCGTTGCAGTTTTATCATAGCTATCCACTGATACATGAAGACCACAAGTGACACCAGGTATTTCTCCACAGAATTATCCAACTATATCAGCCAACAGATTTTTGGCGAAGCATAATACACATCTCATCTTCGTACACCATTGTTGCCCCAGTTTACTATTCATTATTAACTGGCGGTATTTTGTATAACACTGTTGTCGGAATTAGCATGGAAACCCATTGATTTTCATATGAAAACATTCCATTAAAGTCAGTGGCCTTGCATTACATAGTGGTGTCTTGTAACTCTATTTGAAGTCTTTTTGATAGGCTTTATTTATCATCAAAGAAAAGCTGTTCAAAAAGACTGAGTGCATGTGATGTAGGTCACCTATTCTGTTAATAGTTAGATATTACATGTTAATTCAGCTCACAAAATTAGAATAGGGATTGTCTCATGCAGGCAAAATCTTCTTTTGATTATTGGCTGCTACAAGGGAAATGTAGTATTTTATGTAAACCATTAAAATTGTAATGTAAGATGGGCTCTGATTCATGGAGGAGAGCCCTGAAAGCCTAAAGGGACACTAACATCAAGAGGATTTTATTTCACATATTAATAAACAATGCGTGACTATTATAAATACATAAATATATACACACTTTTTTATTGAATATATATATATATATATATATATATATATATATACACACACTCAATTGCAAAATATGTGTAAGCACTCAATTAACATAGATATAAATAATAGCGATGCATTGCTTGTAAATAACTGAAATAAAATCCTCTTGATGTTAGTGTTCACTTTAGCTTTCAGTACCCTCCTCCATGACTCAAAGCCCATCTTTACATTACAATTTGAATGGTTTCCATAAAATACTACACTGCTCACAAAAAGATATGGGATATTTGACTTTTGGTTGAAATTTCAGGAAGATCATAACATTTCTTTTTTTTTTTTAAAATGAACTAAATGAGACCATCTCTTAACTCTAGAATGCACATGTCCATCTGTTCAGTGTTTCAGTCCTTTTTGCACAACTAGCTGATCTCTAACAAGGAGCTTAATGGCAACATTCACAACAACAAAAATGTGATCACAAAATACATTTCGGGGATCAATTTGAATTGGGATTTAAACAGTCCTCCTCATCATGTTTCCATTTTAACATCACCTTACAATTGATCAACAGTACCTCACCGTTGCGAGGCCTCAAACAGGATGCTTTCAGACGGAAGTGCCCACTGAGCTTACAGTGTCACAGAGTGTCATTAGCAGGTTGTATTAGAGATGCAGAGAGACTGGAAGAGTCACAGAATGGCAAAGAAGTGGACATCATTTGGCTACATCACACACTGATGACAACTTCATTGTAAACTATGTCCTGCGGAACCGCAAGATGAATGCAACACATCTCCCGGCACATTTAAGGGAGGTGAGAAGCAACCAAGTGTCACGTCAGACTATTCTTGGTCTGTGTGCTAGACGACCTGACCACACCACCAGACAAAGGCACCATTGTCTTGCATGGGCCAGGGAGCATCTATGCTGAATAAGGGATCAGGGATTTTCAGTGCTGAAAGTCGACTCACTCTAAGCAAAAATGATGGGTGCAAATGATGCTGGTGACATCAAGGAGAGCGCTATGCCTCAGCCAGGTCAGGTAACAATCGGGTACTCTTGCCGGTCATCTAGCATGCAGGCCACGCTGATGTAAAAGGTTACGAATGGTCTGACGTGATACTTGGTTGCCTCTCACCTCAGCATTGAATATTGCTTGAAATTTTCTTCCAGGCCCAATAAGGGCCTGAGAGAGAGGTAAAGGTCATAAGCAGGATCTGATAAATGTGAAGGAAGCTGGAAACCCCACAGTGGAGAAAAAGATTAACCCATGATCTTGTAATGTATTGATCTTGTCATTGCCATATCAGTCTAGAATAATCTTTATCTAGGCCTGTCCAGAGAACAATAGAGAAATCATTTTGTCATTACCTACTATTAGTAATGAGACTACTTACAGATAAGAAATTCTCGAAGCACCATCAGTAAACTGAGATCAGTCTGCTCTGCCATTCAGGAGTTTTATCTCTTTACTATCACTACCAGAGAATTGCAAGGTTTTATATGTTATTTTTAATTGTATAGGACTGGCAAAAAATAAATAAATACTGCTGAAAATGTAAAAAAATTTTGATATTCACAAAAGTACCCATTTCTAACAGAAATATTTTTTATTCCTCTCTATGATATTCTAGTAATCAATTCCTAAAGAATTCAGCATGAAAATTATCCTTGCAAGTTCGTATATACTGCTTGGAGCCACTATTCTTTAGGCCCAGAGAGGAAGAGTAACCATACATTTGATATTTGAGGTTTCCAAAACATGGTTGTGGATCAATACATTAACCAGTTTTACAACACATACATAACAAGATCATCAGATCCTACTAGGACCAGTAAAAAAAACAAATATTTTACAAATGTCCATCAATTGGCAAGTCTCACTATAAACTATATGTTATGGCTGACTAATCACAGAAAAAGTCAGCAAAAATTGGTTATTGACTAGTCATTTGCTTGAAATAACACAGAGGAAAACTGTCTAAATTGTTGTTTTGAGCAAAATTCAGGTATATGACCAGAAAAAGACAATGACTGACCTACTCTAGGATGCTCTGAAATATGCCTCATGAGACACCATTCTCTCTAGAAAGATACTCGGAACAAGACCAGAGATACGGCCAGTATCAAAACTGTTTTCAGAAACACCAAAGTGCTGTCCTATCAGTGATTAAATAAAAAAAAATAAAACTACAATACATATATAAAATCATTTAATGTAGTCTACAGTATCAGCCCCCATTTGCCCTGATTATGACAAGAATAAAAGGTGGGTGACCCGGTAGCACCTATATTCCTCCCCTACAAAGCTGAAATGCTATGTTCTTTTCTAATGCACTGTTGAGAAATGTTTTCTGTGCCTTTAAGGCCCTGTTCCCATTTGAGATTTTTCTCTAAGCTACATGTCAACTTTGGAATACCAGGAAAGAAATGTCCATAGGTATGCCACAAATTACTGGTGATGTGCCCATAGGCTTTAATAGACCAAGCATAGCCTACTCATGACTACACTTAGCTTTATTCTGGTATTTGTTTCATATGGGACATAGAATAGCAAAGTAGTCTACACTACTTTATCCAACAATTAAATGTAATAAAAAATTGATGACTGTTGGCCTATTGAAGCCTGCAAAGTATGTCATGGCAAGCACATAAGTGATAGTGAGACCTGCTGGAGGTTAAAAAAAAGTCAAACCTGAATATATATTGCCATGAGGAAAAATCCCCTTTGGAGGCCTCACAGAATGGGGAGAGGGCCATTCTTACACAGTTCTTTTCATTCTTTTTCATTCATTCATTGAGGCCAGCTCGTACTAAGGCTGTGAGCTGGCCTCCAAAGGGGATGTTGCTTTGTGGCAAAATCCCTTTAAGAACGTGAAAGTGAGGTTTTGACTTTCATAGGAGAAAACCTGGGGCATATTTATTGGGCAGCTATTAATGTGCAGAATTATTTTGCAACTAAATAAAAGCCAAAAAGTTTTGCATCTTACTGGTTTATTTTCATCTGTTAGGGCTTGTTCACACTGAGTTTACACTCCGTGTTACAAGCGCTTTAGGGATCCGTCTTGGGGTCCGCTCTGCAATTCTTTTCAAGACGGAGCTGAGCTGCGCTATTGAAACACACAGCGGCGTTTTCTCATGTGAACGCCGCTACGTGTTCAGCATAGTGAGCAGTGAGAATCTCACTGCTAATTGTTAGATCCGTCTTGGGGACCGACAGAGCGGACCCCAAGACGGATCCCTAAAGCGCTTGTAACACAGAGTGTAAACTCCATGTGAACAAGCCCTTAAATTGACAATAATAAACAACTAAAAATTTACAAATAAACATTTCTGACATTTCAGTGACCAATATAGCCACCTTCAATAACAGTCATAAGCCTTCCATCCATGGAGTCTGTTAGTTTCTTAAAGGGGTTTTCTCACCACAATGATAAGCTTTTAACATTTAGGGACCGATAATTGAAGACTTTTTTTAGATACATTGCTTTGTTGATTTTTGTTTGGTCAGGATATAATGATTTTGGGTGACATGAATGATCTAGGTGCATAGAGTGCAGTTTTAAATAGCTTTAAAGCAGTGTAGAATATGCCAGAATGTTTGACCCTGTTCTACTGTGGGTCATATATCCAGGCGCATTCTAGTTCCACTATGACAACTCAGGCTCAGGTAAACCACTTTTAACTTGGTCTGGCTGTTCCAACAGTAATGCACCTAGTTTTGCCATCCTCCAGTCATAAATGTGTAGAATCATACGGTTGTCGTGCGACACACCTCCAGAACGCCCCAATCTATGGGCATCCTGAATTACAACCAGTGCTAGGCGGGCTGGCTTCCGCAAAAATGCGCACTATCTTTTGGAGTTGTGCCTGTGCTCATACATCTAGAGAACAGGGCTGTGCCAGTTTTTGGGCTGAAAGGACAACAGAATACTAGCACAGCCCCATACATACATGTCACCCTTTATCTTCTCTTAGAGCACACAGGTTACTCTGGTTATGACCATCTCTCTCCCAACCTCTATCTGCTGTTTCTTATCTCACATTGCTCTAAGCTGCTGTCACCCACTCAGTCCGTCCAGGGCGAGTCACCTTCTGCAGAGTCTTATCTCTAGTAATGGACTTTGAAAGCTTCTCATCAGCTAAGTAATCACTCTCTAGAGCTTTGCAGCCTAGTGTAGTACACTTTAAAGATCTTGTTATACACGTTGTCAGTTTAACAGGAATAGCAAGGAACAACAACACTGATGTGTCAATCACTGCTATAGACCCGCCCACAGTCTGGACAGCATGTGTGAGTCTAAAGTTGGCTGTGGCTATGAAACTGCATGGTGGTAAAACATTTTCTCAAGATTTTTTTATGAGCTTTGCACTAGTGTAATCATTAACAGATCTTGGTTATACACGTTGTCAGTTACAGAATACAGAATTCAAATACAATGTGTCAATCATTAGTATAGACCGACGTCTGACAGATGTGTAGTCTAAGTTGCTGTCTAATGATGGTGGTAAAACCTTTTAACCCCTTAACGACTGCCCACTATCTTTTGACGGCGGACGTGGCAGGTCGTTAATTTGCATATGTTAAAAGATGTCGCTGCAGACTGAGGGGTTTTGTGGCTTCCAGTGCTGCATCTGCGCTATAAGCAGAGCTGTAGTTAACAGCTCTGTTCCTAGAGCAGTCACTGTAAGCACTGGGAAGCGAAGAAAACCTCCGCTGCTTAACCCTTTGATTGCCGCAGTCCATGACAAAAAGGGCAGTCCCCTGCTCCATCGGGTGATCAGGACTCTCATTGACCCAATGGAGCCTGGGGAACATCTGTACAGTCAGCCCTGAGGACCTAGAGTAGCCCCAGGACTGTCTGTATAACAAGCCTGCAATCAGAGCACACTGTGTGCTGCCCTGACTGCTGCCTGGGTCACACTAACACAGAAAGTAATGTATTAGCATATAGTAAAATGCTAATATATTACGAAGTGTAAAAATGTACAATAGTTGTCCCTTCATGGGATTATAAAAAAAAAATTTAAAAAACATAAAAAGTGTAGAAAAAATATTTATTATAAAATAATTGCGCCTACATTACACAAAAAAACCCCTACAAATATTAGCTATCCACACCTGTAATAACCTGTAGAATTAATATAACAAGGTATTTAGTGTCAAATGTGAATGGTATAAAAAAATAAATAAATTGTGCAGTAATTTATATGTGAACTCAAACTATGCCCCCAAAAAGTACAACTTCTCCCACATACAACCAGGCCTTATACAACTGCATCATTAATATAATAAAAAAACTATGACTGTTGAATTGCAGGGAGGCAAAAAATAAAAAATATGCCGTTTCATCAAGGCCTTTTCAGGCTTGGGGCTTAAAAGGTTAATCTGTTGATGATCAACTTTTTGTGCAGCAGCAACCTCCCAGACACTGTTCTGAGAAGGGTACTGTTTTCATTCTCTATAAATATCCCATTTATGAAGAAGCCACAGTTCTCAATAGGGTCGATGCAGACTTTTTCCTGTACCACTGCTTGAAGGAAGTGTCTTCTAAAAGCTGGCAGTAGGTTTGGAAGTTGATTTTAAATCCATCTGCAATCCGACACGGTCCAATTAGTTCTTCTTTAAGGGTGTTTTCACACGGAGCATTTTTGACGCTATTTTTACACGTTTTTGCATACTTTTTTTGTACAGAAAGGCACAGAAGTTAATTTGCTGTACGTTTCTGTACAAAGAAATTCACCAAAAAAACGCACCAAAAAATGCTCTGTGTGAAAACACCCTAATAATGCAAGCCCATAGCAGTACCCCACCTCCACCTTTGCTGGCATCGTAGTCGAAGTAGATCAAGCCATGGGCCCATTCATCTGGTCCATCAAGAGTCAGTCATCTGATCAGTCCATAAAACCGTGATGTTTCAACTTCTGTGTCTGGTTCAGTGGTGGTCGGGTTTCGGTCCACCTTCCCTTGGCCATGTGTCTGAGCAGTGAACCTTGTACTTCTGGGCACTCCAGCAGCTTTGGAGGATAAAGGGTTCCTAGTCGCTTCATATTTGATTAATCTCAAATCTTTGGAGGTTACTTTGTGTCTTTTTTAACATATTTCCTGCAACCCTGTTGACTATTTGTAACAAAATGTTTGATGGTTGCGTGATCGCACCCAAATATCGTAGCAGTTTCAAGTTTCGAGTGCTTCATCTCTCTCAAAGACTTTTAATGGTTTGCGACTTTTCTGAATCAGTAAAAATTTTTGTCAGATTTTTCCGGAGGAAAACAAGCTGTGTAATAATTTTGTACACCTTGATATAGGGTGTTGCGCTCCTTATACCCTCCCTCCTTCATTACACAAATAAACATCTCCTGGTACAGGTACAGCCCAATACACAACACTTAGGCAGGGCATGCATTGGTAGGAAGTAGCCTCCCTTGACTCTTAGGCGGGGTTCACACGGCTTATTGCCGACGTAAGTGCGGGGACGGATTTCACCCCACAATTACGCCGGCTTCGGGCAGCGGGGGCGGGGGGGCCGGCAGCTCGCCGGGCCCATAGACCTCCATTATCCACGGCGCGTATGCCGCCGGGATCATGTGCATGTCACGCGAGGAGAGATGGAATCCATAGTTCTCTATGAGAACTGTGGATTACCGTAATGACAGGGCCGTATTGGAGCGCAGTACGGCGCGCAATACGCCTGGAATTCGTGCCCAAAATAAGCCGTGTGAACGAGGCCTTAAGGCCTGGAGAGAGATGTTACAATCAATTAAAACCAGCGCTGGGATGTCAGGTAGGCAGAGGTAGGTGACTGCTCAGGAGGCCACTTCATGCCAAACAGGAAGGGAGCACAAAGAGATGTGGAGCTGGCTGAATTTTTCATGCCTTATCTGTCTAGGGCACATAAATACAAAAAATACTGACTGCGGCTGCTCCTCTACTTTGCTGTTCAAGAGACTGTGCCTACTCATTGTGAGATTTATCAGCAAGCTCTGTACCTCTTCTAGAGGCTGTAACAGTTATACTTGTGTAACGCAGAAGCTGACAGTAACCACCAAGTGTGCTGTGCCTCTGTATAAGAAAATTCAGGTTTCCTGATTTGCACTATGGGATTTCTGCTAGGATCTGGAAGGACACTTAAAGAGGTTGTCTCACTACATCTTACCTCTTACCATCTTACCTCAGTCCTGTTTTCATGGCTTCACTTTGAATTCAGGGGTGTGTTTACTGGCTTCCACTAGGCTGCAGTAGAGGCCAGGTCTGTAGCTATAGCAACCAGTGCTGGCAGCCTATCAGGATAGATCAAGCAGGTCTGTAGCTATAGCGACCTGAGGAGCTGATGCAGCCCATACAAGAGGGGATATCTAGGAATAGGTAGGACACTGTTAACTCCTTAACGACTGCCCACCATCTTTTGACGTCGGCTGGTGCAGGTCGTTCGTCTGCAGTGATGTCTTTTGGCATCACTGCAGACATCGGAGTTTGTGGCTCCGGGTGCCGCAGCAGCGCTGAGAACAGGAGTGTACTACACAGCCCTGTTTCCAGCACAGCTCCTGCAAGCGCCGGGGAGCAGGGGAAACCTCCGCTCCCCGATGCTTTAACCCTTTGATTGCTGCAGTTTGTCACCGCAGTGCAATCAAAGGATTTCCCTGCTCTGTCGGGTGATTGGGACTCCCGGTGACCTGACAGATTGTGAGCTGCCCTGATCACTGCCTGTTTCAAACTGACACAGATTACAATGTATATATGAATAAGCTAATACATTACTAAGTGTAAAAAAATAAAATAAAAATAAAGTAACAAAAAAACATAAAGTGTAAAAAATTAAAAATAAATAAAAATAAATATTTAATAAAAAATAATTGTGCATACATTACATACACAAATAAACCTACACATATTAGGTATCCACCCGACCGTAATAACCTGTAGAATTAATCTAACAAGTTATTAAGTGTGAAATGTGAATGGTGTAAAAAAATTAAAAAAAAAAACCAAACAAGTTGAAAAAAAATAGAAAAAAAATTCTGCAGTTTTAAGTGAACTGAAACTATTCCCCCACAAAGAACAACTTGTCTCGAATAAAACAAGGCTTCATACACCCGCATCATTGAAAAAATGAAAAGGTTACAACTATTGAAACACAAGAAGGCAAAGCTAAAAAAATGCGTTGGTCATTAACTGCTTTACAGGCGTTCGGCTTAAGGGGTTAATGGACATATATTGCAAAGTGACTTGTTTTTGCAAGATCTTTAACATAAAAAGCAATCCTTGTAGTGAGACAACCCATTTAATACACCTTACAAGAAGGCCTCCCTTACTAAATTCTAACCTTAGGCATGAGCATTTTGTGGTAAAGAAAAAAATCTGGCACTTGTATTTAAACTCAATTGAACTTGAAGAATCCCAAGCTTGACTCATCCTGACCTCTCCCATTATTACAAATGTGCCACATCCTTCAGTGCCTACATATGTGCCATGCAAATTGAACTTCAATACACCACCAACTACACAAAGTAGTTTTTTTTAATGGTAGTAAAATTTGGAGGCATTCACACTGAAAGAATCACAAGCTACACACAATATTTAACTATTATCAGTTGTTACATGCTTAAATGTATAACAATGACTGGATAGGTAATACCACGTCACTAAATTATGACGCCAGTCCTTAGATTACTAAATTGTGGCTAATCATAGTATTCCCATTGTGCTACCATAGCACAGATCATGCTAGTACATACATTGTATGTTAACGGTAATGCAGGTGGCAAGTTCTATTTGTTTCGAATTGAGTGCATGATCTTCAGTGGGTGCAGTGGATGGAATTTAGTACTGTCATGTTTTTGCAATGTTTCTGTCTTTCTACAGATTTTCAGTTGGACTACAATGGAGTCATTGGATTACATTGGGCCAGAATTAGATTCATTTCTTTGATAGAATGTTCAACAAAGGCTGGTGTTGGGAAGTGTTGATTTAAACTTTTTTTTTGTATGTTTTTAACCATTTAATTCCAGTGTTAGTAATAAAATTTTAGGGCTGAAACATTGCTGCTGTTTTTGAAGTGCTGCCTTTTTCATTTTTATCCCTAATATGATAGTCCGCTTCTGCGGGGCTGCAACTGGTATTTTGAGGATGGGAAGGGCCTAATATTCTTGGACCTTCCCATCCTGATAGCATTAGGCTACAGCTTTTGTTTTTACCTTAGCTGATTAATAAAATGTTGGGGACCCCATTGTTTTTAGTTGAAAGTCTACAAATAAACAACATTAAAAAATAAAGAAAAAAAATGTGGGGTCCCTCACATTTTCTTAACCAGCCAAGGTAAAATCAGTAGCTGCAGCTTGATATTATCAGGATGGGTGGATCAATGGATATTGGATACTCCCATTCTAAAAATTCCAGCTCAGAAACAGACCAGTAGATTAAAGGGTCTGCTTCTGGTGGTAACCCGGCTCCTTCCAGTACCCCAGGTGCACTGGGTTTTGGGCTATAAAAGAGAGGGGGTTAGTGTAAGCCTTGAGGTGATGAAAAACACTGCTGGCTTAAACCAAGTCCAAGTGATAGCAATGGAGGGACATCTGTCAGACAACTCCATTACTAACCCTGGAATAAAATAATTAAAAAAATCCACAAGTAGCAGAAAAAATACTTAATTTAAATAAATGTTCCCCAACACCAGCCCTCATTGACCATTTTATTAAAGAAAAAGATCCCACTCTGATCTGACATAGTTCAACGAATGTGACATAGACCAAAAGGGAAACCTATGAAAAAAAAAAAAAAGGAACCCTATGCATGCATACATATGCTGCATAGGCTATCCAGCATCCAGGAAAGTTGGATGTTGCCACATCCTCCACAGCAACCCAATTTCCTATCATAGGAATGATGGTTCCCTGCCATGGGAATGTGGCATCGCACAGCTTTTCTGGATGCTGGATAGCATTTCATGCACCTGGGAAATCTGAATGATATCCCCCATGGCAGGCATCCTGCTGTCAGTGATGGCTCTCACACAGCTTTCCCAGGCACTGATTTTGCTATCCAGTGCTGGATAGCCTATTCTGTGCCTAGAAAAGCTGGGTGACATCCTCCGCAGCAGACACAGCAGGCACCCAACTTGGGAATTGATGTCAGCCATTGATGTCAGGTGAGTGTCTCATTACCCTTCCCCAACACCATGGATATAGAGACTTTCTCCTTGTAGTAAGAGAGTGTTTGGCAGGTGTTTATGCCTTCTGCAGACATGAAAACAGTTAAATATATGTCACAAACATGCCCTGGATCCCCGGAACATACCTTTGACCATCTGGGATCCTGGACTGTCCCGCGGGATCTAGGAAGGTTGGGAGGTGTGCATAAAGGGATGATTCATGATATTGGATAACAAAGGATCCCTACACTGTTCTAGCACCGTGGCTCTCATCTGTCTGTGTCCACCCCTGCTTCTATAGGCTTGCACATAATACCTGTACATAGAAATATGCACAGACTTATGTCCAAACTCTGTATCGTGGATATAACTATAGCTGAAACAGCCGTAGCAGCTGCTATGAAGCCACTGAAGTTGGAGAACATAGAAGCTTTCTGTAGGGTATAACAAGTTGGCTTTCTGCTGTCATGTGGGTTCTCCAATATATACTGCCATTATTTATACTTATTATTTCTTCTTATGCTGCTGTTTTAATTTCCTGTTGTCATGGACCATCTCATTTTGTTATGGGGCTCCCGCTATGTATGGATTACATATGTACATACATCTTTTTGACTGTATCTCACACTCCATATTCAATATATCAAATAGACGTGCACAATGTTAAGGCTATGTCTACACTATACAGGATTACGCTCGTATATTTAGCGCTTTTCGTTTTTTAAAAGCACTGAAGATACGATCGTTCCTGCAGCACCATAGACGGCAATAGGAAAGACGAGCTGCAGTCTACACAGATCGTCTTCTCTCTGCTCGTCGTCGGTGCTGGCGGATTATACAACATGTTGTATAATATGTCGGCGCTTCTCGTTTTCTTGCCGTCTTCCCATAAAATACAATTGTATGGGCGACGTCAGGAAAACAAGAACCAACCGCGGTTTTTGTACAAAGCGTGACAAAAAAAAAACACGGTCCTGCATCAGAGAAATAACGGCCGCTTTTGGGCTGTTTTTTGTCCAATGCAGTGTAGACATAGCCTAATGAATTACTGGGTGGATGTACTATATGTTCAATCTGCACTACTAGACAGGAGCCCAGTGCTTATGAGTAACCTCTGCCTACTTAAAAGCATTATATAAGAACAAATACATTTACTGGGCTGTCAGGGGCACCTAATGGAGTCCCTTTATAGTGAGCTATTGGAGAACAAGGGACTCATATTCTTCTTTTGCACAGGGGTCTTCTGCTGTGCCCACCCCGGTAAAGTTAGTGCCTGAGGAATAGACTTTCTGTGATCTAACTCTTTAAAATGAATTTACAAACTCATTACAATAGAAATAAGTGTCAGTGGGCAAAGTGCTGCCAACGTCATGTGAACTCAATGCGGCATTGTTTAAGAACAAGGTGACTTTGTGTACTCAGCCTTGTTCTGTCTATGTGGTGGGTTAGCACAATGTTGTGGAAGCTTCGACAGTGAGAAATTTTCCCTTTGCTGTTTCCCGGCATCTAATATGTCTGTCTCTCCTTCCTCTAAACTGTTCATAGACGTGCGCAGTAAATACACTCCTCCCTTACTATTCCCAAGTTTCACTCTTCCCATTCCCTCCCCTTTCCTCAGTATTCCAGATACTCTGACACTGGCTCTGCCACTCCCAGCTGTCTTTTCTGCTGTCTCACCGTCACGTGTATCTATCTGATTTCCCGTAATTGTGACTCAGCTCACTGTCACCTCAGAGAGCTTTGTCTTAAAGTGGCAGAGGCGAGACTGGCGCATAAAGGAGAGGCTGTGTGCTTGTAATTGCCAGCTGTTGTATGGGAATGCTTATTGGAGATGTTATACAGGAAAATATAAACCAGAAAAATTTCCAATATTTGTCAGAGTTGCCCAAGATACTTGTAATTGCCCCGTTTAATAAGTAATTTACCAACTGTCTGGATCTGTTTATTGCTGGGAATAAGGAAGGGTTCTTAAAACATATGGTCAGTACTAACAAGTAGGACATGTGCAGAGAGAAATCATCTGTATATTGATAGAGTTGGTAGCTGTGCCCTTAAAGGAAAAAGTTTTAGCTTTTTTTTTAGCTAAGCACAGGAAGGAAATGGATTTCTAATTGGGATCCTTCATCACATCTATTGACTATAGTTCTGTATAAAGGTAAAGAGAAACACTTACAGTGAAAGACCAAAAAGATAGGTTTGTTCATAAAAATTAGAAAAATATATATTTATGTACTTAATATTGTTATATATTATTTGATTCAGATGCTTTTATGTTTCTATGTTTTGTTATGTATATTTTTCTTTGCTTTTGTGTACGTAATCTTTAGTCACAAACAGGTGTTCCTTGATTAACACATATTGTGAGGAAGTACAAAAGGAAGCTTCCGGTATAATTCATTCTAGACATGCTACGACTAAGAGATGTGTCTTTCTCGAAACGCCTCAGCTATGTGCACTTTGGGGGACATGTCTGAAAACTGTCTTGGTCCAAGACTTTTCTTGTTGCCCATAGCAACCAATCAGAACTCACCTTTCATTTTTTCAGAGCTCTTTATTAAATGAAACGGGAACGCTGATTGGTTGCTATGAGCAACAAGAAAAGTCTTAGACCAAGACAGTTTTCAGCCATTTCCCCCTTTGTCTTTCCTATTTATGGATTTTATATGAATTAAATAAAGATATTTTTTCATTTTTATACAAAAGGAGCTGGAGAAGATTTTCTTTTCTACAGCTATGTACCTTGAAATGTGCCTAACAGCTATGGTCCTGACACCTATGATGACTTAGTATCAGTTTGCTACACTGTCTTTATAAGGCCATATTCACATCTGGGTCGTAGTCTCCGCCCCAAGAAGGCACCACATTAATTATAAGGCCCCGTTCAAACGGCGGTTTTGGCCGCGGGTTTCGCCGCGGCCAAAACCTCGTCGGGCCTCGCTGCAAACCCGCGTCTCCCGAAGCGGGTTTGTGGCGCGGGCGCTGGGCGCGGTCTCGGCACGAGTGGGGCGTGGTTTGGGGCGCGGCTTGCGCCGAGGGTTTGCCCCCATGCAAATTAATAGCAGGGGGCAATCTGCGCCGCGAGCCGCGGCCCAGCCGCGCACCACCCGCGGCGCCACCAGCGCGCAGAGCACTTCCTGTCAAGAATTGAAAGGAGAGTTCTCCACACGCGCGGGTTTGGTCGCGGCCGCGAAGCCGCGGCCAAACCCGCGGCGTGTGAATATTAACGCGGTTTCCCACTAAAAGAAAAATAAGACTAAATTGAATCCGTATTACACCCAATAGAAAAAAGCTTGGCAACACGTGCGTCGAGGCAGTTCGATCTCTGTGGTAGCGCATCTCCTCCATTCCACATATTTTGGTGATGTATTGATTCACTTGTGGTGTGTGAACAGTTACTATTTAATATGACTGTACATTATTCTATTTGCTTGATTTTGATAAGAGTGTCCATTAATTTTTTATATTTTTACGATAATATCACCCTATTAATCCTCTATATCTAATTGCTACTGTGGAGTGGTGTGTGATGTGTCTACCCTGGATTGTATGGGTATTATTTTAAATGTTTTTTACATTTTCCCCTTTTATCTGTGATATTACTACTTGGTGATATATAATCTGTGTATGTTCTAATAAAAAAATATTTTATTGTCATTGTATTTTCTATTGCGTAGAACATTTATAGTGGTATAATGGCTACTGTATGATTTTGGACCTTTTTGAATTGGTATTTAAATTGAATCCATGTCATGGGATTAGATTAGAAACAAAAGGGTAACAAGAAACAATAACATGATTAAAAAAACATTTTATTTATTAAACACTTAATACAGTTTAACCCTTTCGTAAAACACCACTGCAAGTGTTTATTGCAGCCGTTAAGGAATTATATTTCCCAGCACCATAAAACCACAACAGCTGAGCACTCAGAAGAGTTTAGCGATGTCATCTACATACCTTTTCGTCCTCTTAACTACTATATACATAACATGTTTATGTATGCATGCAACAGAAGAATTGGAAATTTGGAATGTAGAACTTGTCTTTTCCAGTTAGGTTTCATAGTGTAGTGGTTATCATGTCTGCTTTACACGCAGAAGGTCCTGGGTTCAATCCCCAGTGAAACCAAGTTTATGGTTTTTGTTTGTTTGTTTTTTTTTAAATAATTTATTCAGCTAAAAATGTATTAAAGTAAAAACTAAATAAATATGAAAAACAAAAAGTTGCAACTGTGGCTATTCTGCAGAATGTGTTCTTACAAAAGGTATAGGTTTGGCCCACCAGTGAAGTTGATTCTTGAGGCTCATAAAGAGAGTTGATTCTCGGGGCCCATTACAGAGCTACTGTACATGACTGCATATACTGCACATGGCTCTTAACTTCTGCCTTTCTTTCCCACATACCCCGAAGCAGGTTTTCCCTGCTCCCCTGTGGGCTGGCCCAAGCCTGGACTGAGTTCTCGTGCATCATTGATTGGGTATAATCACAAAGCTTTGTGTACTGATTCAGTACTCAGAAGTGCGTAACTAGAATTCATAGGACCCCATACAAATAGGACTCCTGGAGAGCAAAAAGCTACCAATTACTTGTTCCCTACAAAAATGAACAATGTTCTTGTACCTGAGTGGGGCCCCTTCAACCTATGGGCCCCAAAGCAGATAATACAGCTGCTATGGCTACAGTTACGCCCATGCTTGCACAATGTCTTATGAAATATAGTATCAGCAGAAAATATCTAACACATTAATAAGCAAATGGAGATTATAAAATAGAATGAAATATTGCTGTTCTTAATCAAAGTAAATCAAAAATGTCAAGAGCCATAAAAATATATATTAATTAAAGAATATGAAAAACTGGTACAATGGTGAAAAAAACACTAACCACTGGCAACATTAAAGGACATATCCACATCATGGGAGGCATGCAAGTATGATATGTATAAAATGTATACGTTAGTAGGCCTCAAGATGTGAGTGAACAATGAATGGGCATGTAAAGTGAGAGTGCAAAAAATACATAAATACAAAGCCAAGCCCAAAGAAAATTAAATTGCAAACAGACCTGGAAACACTGAGTGTTTGGGCATCCACTCGGCAAATGAGATTCAATGTGGATAAATGTAAATCTGTATGCACCATATGTCCCAGAGGGTAAAAAACTGGGAGGATTGCACGTTGAGAAGGATCTGGATGTAGTTGTAGATCATAGGTTACAGAACAGCATGCGATGTCAATCACCTGCCTCTAAAGCCAGCAGGATATTGGTGTGTATTAAGAGGCATGGACTTGCAGGATAAGGATGTAATATTTCCATTATATAAAGCATTGGTGCGGCCTCATTAGGAATATGCTTTTCAGTTCTGGGCTCCAGCTTATAGAAAGGATGTAATGGAGTTAGAGAAAGTACAAAGACAAACAGCCAAACTACCGTATATACTCGAGTGTAAGCCGACCCGAATATAAGCCGAGGCACCTACTTTTGCCACAAAAAACTGGGAAAACTTATTGACTCGAGTATAAGCTTAGGGTGGAAAATGCAGCGGCTACTGGTAAATTACAAAAATAAAAATGGATAACAATAAAATTACATAGGCAGTTATAGGCAGATTGATGTCCCCCCATAGGCAGTTATAGGCAGCTTAATGTCCCCTATAGACAGGTATAGGCAAGTATATGTCCCAATAGCATGTATAGGCAGTTATATGTCCCCTATAGGCAGGTATATGTCCCCTCATAGGCAGGTATAGGCTATTATAGGCAGGCATATGTCCCCTTTGGAAATTCTCTTTCGCCGGGTTTGTTCTTTCCGTCAAAAAATACTAATTCCTGGCTTAAGTTTAAAAGGTGCTACAAATGCGGTTTAAACAGATACACCCTGTGTCCAATGTTGGACAAATGCGTTTCCTTCTTCTTCCCAGTAACGGGACGTCAATACCCCATTAAGACATTTATCAATTGCCGTACTAATCATGTGATCTAGATCATATATTGTACTACAGGTAACGTTCAGTATATTGGTTGCACCACAAGGAGCTTACATCTTAGAATAAGGGAGTATATACATGATATTACGCATAATAGTCTCAGATATGTTTCAGGAGCAACGCGTCATTTTCATGAATTTCATCAAGGCTCCATTGACAACTTGATATAGAAGCCTTTTGGACATTATAATAAAATTAAAGTTTTCTGCAAAGTCTCAATTATAAAACAGATCTTTTATATGTATATTAGCTTCTTAAGGAGCAATACACAAGTTATTGAGTAATACCCCGTGTGAGCAACTCCTCCCACATACACGCATGCTGATTGGGGGCTGACTTACACCTGTTGGATATGTTAGACTATATATGGAGTGTTGATATGTTTGCAGGCTATGCTATGATTAAGGGTCCTTTATGTAAGGTAGACCCGAAACGCGTCACAGCCATGTAAAGTTTTTTGATCATTTTTTAATGTAATTTTAATGGGACAATAAAGAATATACATTTTAATTCAACGAGTGCTGAACAATTCTAAGTTTTATTTGCCATGATTGCTGCACCTGTGGCCGGGTGATCTGGCTTGTGCACCGAGGGATCTCTACAAACTCACTGCTATGGAGGAGACGGTGAGCTAATATATTGACTCTTTCATTTTCATAGGCAGTTTTATGTTCCCCCATAGGCAGGTATAGGCTATTATAGGCAGGTATAAGTCCCCTCATAGGCAGGTATAGGCTATCATAGGCAGGTATATGTTTCCCCATAGGCAGGTATAGGCTAATATAGACAGGTATAGGCAGGTAGAGGCTATTATAGGCAGGTATATGTCCCCTCATAGGCAGGTATAGGCAGGTGGAGGCTATTTTAGGCAGATATATGTTCCCCCATAGGCAGGGCTTGTTTAAAAGAAAAAAAAAATGTACTTACCTCACTCGCCGTTTTCTGGCACAGGCAGCGTGATGTCATCAGGCCGCACAGGCAGCGTGATGACATCACGCGCTGCCTGTGCCAGAGACTCTGGCCTTCTGGAGTTCTATTGCGGAAGAGGGAGCGCTCACTCTCTGCTCCACAATAGAGTCTGCCGCTGTATGCGATCCCAAGAGTCGCATACAGCCGAAGTGATCCCCACCGGTGCTCGGGCCATGGCAGCGCCCGGACGCCGACAGGTGACCAGAGAGTAAGCTGTATGCGCTCCCAGGAGTCACGTATAGGTGAAGTGTCCCTGACAGTGACTCGAGTATAAGCCAAGGACGGCTTTTTCAGCTCATTTTTTGGGCTGAAAAACTCCGCTTCTACTTGAGTATAGTTACGGTACTTAAGGAAAAGGAGCATCTCAGTTATGAGGAGAGGTTAAAAGAATTAAACTTAGAGAGTCTTGAGAACAGACAGCTACAGAGAGATATGATTAATTTATATAAGTATATAAATGGCCCCTACACAAATTATGGGGAAAAGCTATTTCATGTAAAACCCCCTCAAAAGACAAGGCGACATTCCCTTCATCTAAAGAAAAAAGGATTCAATCTCCAGAGGAGAAAATCCTTCTTCACCGTGAGAACTGTGAATCTGTGGAATAGCCGCCTGAGGATCTGGTCACTGCAGGAGCAGTTGAGAGTTTCAAGAAAAGCTCAGGTAACTACCCAAAACAAAAAAATATTAATACTTATGTAGCCATATAAAATTCTAGATCAAATCTGATGGCAATTTTGGGACCAGAAATTAAATAGCAGTTTAGGGCAGATTGGTTCATGCCTTATGAATTTCAAAGTCTGCATCAGTAGGTGAAACAAAACATTTCCTTTCCCCCTCCCTTCATCAACATTTCTCCCAACTTTGTTTGAACTTGATGGCCATAAGTCTTTTTTCAACCGTATCAACTATATAACTATGTAAATGCAAGTAAAGGACAAATACAGCTATACATAATAACAATCCATACACTACTGCTTACCTTGGACCCAGAGGTCTATATGTATGCATTAATGTTCAAAATGCCTTACCTATAACATGGGCACTTCAAGGATACCGCCACCTCAATTTGTGCTTCAGTAATGCCTGTGTCCAGAGGAGTCCAAAAAAATTATATACCAATATATATTTTGTTCTCACTTTACAGTTTCCTGGTTATGTTTTGCTTGCATTTTTTTTAGAGTATAGCTGAAACTCGTTTGCTCTGAAAATTTGGAATGAATGGTTAAAAAATTATCTCTCTGTCATTATTCTGGCATTTGGCAAATAGAAATAATTGTGGTAATCCTAATTGACTTAAAGCAGGTTAAGTTTATCCTGATTTCATGTCAGATAGTGAGAAAAACATGCATGTGTCTTTTTATATAATGTATGTAAACTTCTGGTTTCAACTTTATATATATATATATATATATATATATATATATATATATATATATATATATAATATATATATATATATATATACACACAGTTTATTTTTTTAACTGTGACTGAGAACTTCACCCCATATGCTGCCGGATATGGCCACATGAGGTTGCTGACATTGGGGCATAGTTCTAAACCACATTACGGCTGTGCCAACACTGTGCTGTGTATTCCTATCCAAACAGTAGCACATTCCCTGATCATATTGCACCTCATCTCTCTTCCTATTTTCTTACCTTCTACTGAATAGACTTTATCTACAAGTTGACTCATATGTCTTTCAGCACTTTAAATCCTGCTGTTCTAACTTTCAGGCTTTTTTTCCTCTCTCTGGAATTCTTCTTATTTTTTCCATTTTTTATTACAATGTTTTGCATCACTATCCATGTAAAAGTAAATTCTCAAAATGAATTACCGTACCATAGGTCCATTCCAATATAAGTAGAGATCATGTGTTATAACAACTCCTTTTCTAAAAGGGGATGTCTTATGAATAAAAACATTGTCCATATGTCCTATTTTGGCATATGGATGTCACAGAGCTTGTTTATTAATGGAAAGTTACTCTGCAAGAACAGCTCTAGTTTTGGCGGACCTGGCACATCCATGCATTAATTGAAGAGCTATTTATTTATAAGCCTTACATGCAGTTCTGCATTTCTCCTGCAGCAGCAGACACCCCTAGTCATCTATCCCGATATGTTTTTTGTTTTATATAGGTCAGACATCTCAAGGGAACAAATTCTAGAGAAATTTTAGTTATTTCATGATGTATAATGCACAGAGCTGCATAGCCTTATGGATCACAACCCTGGCTGGTGCATGGCTCGGCTGATTGACTCTCCATTTTGTTCTGTGGGAGTTCCAAATAGAACAGAAGAGAGAGTCATGCACAAGTAGCTCTACAGTTTGAGCCATAACTTTTGGGGGCCAATTTCTAAGATAGGGAGGGGTCGCAAAGGAGGGGTCTGCATCTATCAGACTTTGATGGCATATCCCAGCAATATGCCATCAAAGTCTATGGTGGGAACATCCCTTTAAAGGGTTGTCTCACTACAAAGATTAGCTTTCAGAATGTAGGGAACTTTAAATCAAGACTTTTCCAAACACATTCCTCTTTTGATATTACCTTGGTCACAAGAAAAGAGAGTTTTTATCTGCTCAGAGTGCACTTAGGTTTCTCTGGTTACCATCCTGCTCTTCCTTCTCGATTAGACAGAGTATAGGAAATGACATCACCACAGGTAGGCACACAGGACTGTTGGCAGCTTGAGATCAGAATGTGATATCTCTAACAAACAAAGGAGATTAATTACTTTTGATTTTAGACTGTAGCCTTCTGCACTAGAGATTAAATTTCCTGCAATCATTTCACTGCAATGAGAAGAGCTGTGAATATGGAGCTGATAGGCTGTGGGTGGTTCTATAGCAGCAATTAGCATAACAAGCAAGTGTGAAAAAGTGAGTCCGAAGCTGCATGTGGCTCTGAAAAAAAAGCATGGCGAGACAAGGCCTTTAAGTAAATTTGGGCTGCTGGCTATATGCGAGACAGGTTGATACATGGAGGCATTTTAGACTTTAGTCTTGTTTTCAAAAAATGGCAGTCATTACAGAGCTGTAGTTTAAGGAGTTTTCCCACTATAGACAGGGATAGGTGATAACTGTCTGATCTTCAGCAGTCCTATGAACTTCATCAGCTGCTCCATTCAAAGGCTTCACAGTAAGGAAGAACAGCGGACTCGGGGTCATAGTTTAAGTGATTCCTGTGAGTCCCACTGTCCAAAATGATCAGAAATGTATCACCTATCCTGTGGATAGGTGGTAAATGTCTATAGTGGGAAAACCCCTTTAGGAGAAAGTGTTAGATATAAAATATCCAAATACATATGAGTCACCTGTTGAGTCATTTGGGTTTCACACATACTGTATATCACAACCTGCTGAATATAAGATAACTTTATATATGATAATTATTAGTTATTGCTCTTATAAATAAATCCTGAGGAACATAAGTTTTGGGAGGAGTTGTAGATGTAGGATCTGCGGTGATCTTCCTATGCCAGTGTAGTGATGTACAAGGTAATAGTGATGGATAGTGATATTACAGTTGTATAACTGACCTGTGGTTTCTGGATTTGCTTTAGTACCTTGAATTATGGTCTGTTACAAATTCCAGTGGTGTTTTTATAGACCAGTGTAAAAATCCCCTCTCTGCTCCTGGATAAGAAACGCATTCCACTACGATGAGGGTCCCGCTTCCCTCACAGGAGAGGAATCCTCTATATCCTTCTGATTTTTTAATCCTGTGCCAAGGTAGATGAGTAAAGAGAAGGGAAACCAGGGAAAGGAAGGGAAATCTGGCAACAAAACCACAAGCCACTGAGTTCTAAGTGCAACAGCTTCTTTAACTGCATTTTGTCACAGTCTCACTAATGAGATTTCAGGGTGTTGAGGGCATTCAGATCAATTGAGAGAATATACTGTACATTCTAAAGGAAAAGGCATAAATTCTAGCAGAAATGATTGCAAACCAGGCTGGTGCTTTTCTCCTCTGCTGCCCCCAATATATGCATGTCAAGCTTGTAAATATTCTGTTTCTTTTTTTTTTTTTTTTTATAAAGGGGAAAGCGCGAACGCAGTCCCCCACAACCACAAATTATGCAGTCGAGTTTCCCGCATTTGGGGAAATCGCAGGGGTCAGCACCCGGAGTGCAATGGATGAGCCTCACCCTGGGAGAACCACCTTGGTGATCATGATATCTCCCCTGCCAGGTAAGTATATTCTGTTTCTTTTTTATATTCATATTTACATCTGCAACATAGTAACAGAGTCTGTCTACAATTGCCCTAAAAACTCATATGAAATGTGATCATATCTGTAGTTTATAAAATTATATTTAGCTGTACATCCAATGGGCTCGTGTATCCGTCATATTATCTCATAAACAAATGGCTTTCCTAGTTTATCATAGCAAATGGTGTTCATTTTTTATTCTCAAAAAAGTGCAAGAAACAGAACACACAGCGCTGCGGCATGCAACACCTATGATTCTAATTTGCTACGACAGTGGTTACATAAATTCGTAGGTCAACACCCAAAAAATTGTGTGGCCACTAACAATGTTATATATTATTATTGTTATGGCTGCATAGTATTGCATATAGTAAAATCACGGGTGCAGCGTGCCACAGTATTTTTTGGCTGCAACAAAACTACGACATTTATTTTGTCCCTTAGTAAAAATGCAAAAAACACAAAGGGCCACAAAGGGAAAACTGTCTAGTTCTAAAATTCCCTTTGTTGCCCATAGCAACCAATCAGAGCACCCCTATCTTTTTTCCAGAGCACTATATGAAACGAGAGGTTGCTTTGGGCAACAAAGTGAGTTTTAGACCTAGACAGTTTTCATACATGCGGCCCAAAATGTTGCAGTTGACTAGGTGGCAAACTCTAGCTTTTATGTTTCTATTGTTTTTAACAATACACCTTTTGTAATGGTCAGACCTCTATTATTATTTTTTTTTTTACAATGGAATTCAAATTACCTGTTTAGTCATAGGCAAATTTATGAAGTAATATATACCATACTGGTATAAAAAAGTTACACATTTTTGTGCATGTGACATTTGTGCAAAAATATTCAACTTTTGAGCACTTTTACGTCGAGCTCACCACTGTTTGAAAAGTGCATGGGGCTTGGCAAAGTGAACATGGTCTTGCAGAGCCTGACACATTTATGTCAGGAAGTAGAATAATTATTGCAGAAATCTACCAGGTCCTAGGTTCAAAGCCGCCTTCAGAAGTTTCAGGGCCCTATGTAATGAAAACGTCCACCTCTCTCCCCCCAAAAAAATGAAATCTTTGTGGGGTGAACAGGAAAAATAAATGTAAGTGCACCATTGTTTTTGTTGGAGTTTGCACTAGTTAAATTCACGTTATCTTTATTTTATGGGTGAGTACATACACAAAGGCCAAAAAATACTACCACATCACTATATATCACTACTGCATGTAATTGACCAAACCAGTATTACAAGACCAATACTACCAATAAAAATACACAAGGACCAAATAAACTTACATATCACAGGGCTCCCCTTTTGTAGGCTGCAGGCAGCCAGAATGTTACTTTTTGCAAGCTCCCGGTATGTCTCTGCAGGGGATTTAGGTTATGTCTACACAGATTTTCTATTTAGGTCTACACAGAACAGGTTACAGTCGGATTTTTGGGCAGATTCTAAATATGGAATCCACTGTAAATCCTGTGCTATGTAGACAAAGCCTTAGAGCTCTGGAACATACAATACAGATCTGACCACTATCAAATTAGGTGATTAAATAAATCAGTAAAACTGCAATAAAAAACATATATAAGCGTTCACTTGCAGTACATACTTATACAACACAGAACAATACAATTAAATTAAAGTTTGATTCACATGGTGCTACAAAAAAATCAGAGGACATGCTGCAGATTTTTAAGTTCATAGCATGATCTATCTGTAATTGAATTGCAATGGTTAAAGCCAGTTACAAAATAAACACATAATACATGCAGATTTTGCTTGATATTTCTTGTCAGGACTGGATCATGGCTGCTGGAGACCCTTGGGCAAAAATCTGATAAGGCCTTATCCAAGTAATAGGTGACAGAAACTGTGGATATCTTGAAGGGTTTTTCTGAGAATCTAAAAATACTTTGGGACGAAAAATATGAAAATAAAATTCCAAATATACTTACCTGAGGGCCAGACTTGGACCGAAACGCAGCCCCAGTCTTTGATCGCAGACAGATCCCTCAAAATCCAATGCCTAAGTAAAGACTAAACTAGTAACAAGGTTACATGTTAAATTATGAATTGCAGATACTACATTCTTAATATCAGTCTAAAAACCGGATTTGTTTATTACTTACCGATAAAGCCCACAATCTGGCTTCTGGTTCCAGCACTGTAGGTAGAACGAGTGAGCTCCTAAGTGACCCGGCATAGACCATGACATATAGACCACAGGGATCACGGCATACTGGCTAAAAATGATCCACACTCCTCTCTGACTCTGTTGGCACTGATATGGAAAGGTATTTTCTATGTAGTGGACAGAAATCTAAGGCTATGTTCACACGGCTTATTTTGGGACGAATCTCGCCCTGTATTTCGCAGCGTACTGCGCTCAATACGGGGCGAAATGCGCCCCAATAATTACGGTAATCCACAGTTCTCATAGAGAACTATGGATTACGCCTCCTCTCCCCGCTCGCACAGTACGTCGCAGGGGTAGATAAGCGACATGTCAATTATTCACGACGTTTACATCCCGCGAAAAATGCATGTCTATGGGGTCGGTGGGCTGCCCCCCTCCCCTCCCCGCCCCGCGGGAGCTCCCGAACACACAGCGTAATTGCAGGGCGTAATTACACCCCGCAATTATGCCGTGTGAACTAAGCCTAATACTGAACCCGACCACATGAAAGTGTGGGACTCTTCCAAGATGGCGCTCGCTTCATCTCCTCTGCAGCCTGACAATTTGGGGTCAGAATCGCAGGAGATTGATCTGATTCCCCTGGCCCAAGAAGATAACCAGATCCAATTGGACTATAAGAAATGTGCAGTAGAGGTTGCAAAGAGGATTGCTCCGGAACTGCAGGAAAGTCTCCAGCAGACTTTGCAGGATTCATTATTTAAGCTACAGAAAGCACTTCATGCTCATTCCTCCAGACATGATGAACTTGAGCTCAGAGTAGTCTGGAGAATGAGAACAGAACAGAACCAAATTATCTGGTGAATTAGAAGAGAACTGAGAACTGGAGAACTGCTGGAACAATTTGAGAATGGTTGGTCTTAAGGTGGAGATCAAAATGATGGAGCTGTTGTTGATTTGTGAGAGCGCTCTTTCCAGGGAGCTTGGGCTAGGTCACCCATGTCAGGTGGAGAGAGTCCACAGGATTGGGCCAGATCCAAGCTTACAACAAGCCAACAACTTTAGAGACCGCAATAGACCTAGGCAGGTCATTATGCGCTTCTTAAATTTTAATGATAAGACAGACATCTTGAGGGCTTACAGAAAGAGAAAGGATCTGCTTATTATCCACAGTGCTGCTCTTTGAAAATTTTTCCAGTGTGGTGAAGAAACAGGTGGGCTTCAGCAAAACCTGCTCCAAGCTCTATAAAGCTAAGATTCCTTTCCAATGACAATAACCTGCCATACTGAAAGTGTACCAGAAGAATGGTCCTCCACAGATCTATATGTCACCACAGGCAGCAGAGCGAGAATTGCGTGAATGCGCATGGTACATCAGAGATAGATCGGCAAGTTGCTTCTGCAGGTCCGACTCACCACAACAATAAGCGGCTTCTGACACCTCCATAAAGCCCAAATCAGCAATCTCCAAAATAAAGTCGCTCTTCTTGCTTTCGTCTGGATGACCATTGATTGTCTTTCCTGCTTCTGAGGGAATTACCTACTCCATTGATCAGGACTTTTAAGTGCAGCAGTTCGGCCTTGGCTGTGTCCTGTCTAAGTCCAATAAATATAATTGACGCTATTATTTTAGTTGCAAACTCCTTCGATAAAAACCCCC
>JAODAL010012358.1:0-95751 GCA_025379985.1 Phyllomedusa bahiana
CCGGGCACTTTAAATACCCCCAGGCTTTAAATGACGCGGCTGGGCAAAGTGCAGCGCATTGCAGCCCGACAGGCAGACCTATTTTTCTGGTCAAATACCCGGAGGAGGCAAAGTACGAGAACGTAACAGAGAGGAAACATATAAAGTCGCAAAAGAAATCCATCTCAGCCCAGTCCAGAGCATGGAAAATGAATAAAAATAATTTTTTAATTACTGTAAAACTTTATCGAAAAAGGGCTAAAACCCTTTCAAAAAAAAAAAACTAAATAAAACCTTTTCCCAAAAATAAAGAACACGCAACACAGGAAATTTAAGGATTTTGGGAAATTGCCAGGAATACAGAAATTTAAAAATTCTGTAAGCGCTTCTCATTGGCGGAAAAAACCCACCAATCAAATAGGAGCGCGGGTGCCTTTTAAACCCTATGGGAATATTGACCAATCAAATGAAAAGGGCGGGACGTTCAAAATACGAAAAAAGGGGCAGAAAAGAGCTAAATTGTTTTAGCTAGCGGGGCTTGGCTATTCCGGCCAATCAAGTGCGAGCACTTTGTCCATTGTATCATGGAGAGACGGGGCAAAAAAATCTCGGCTCTCAGCTCGGGCGGCATGGAGTAATTAAAAAAGTTTTTTATTGGGTGTAAAACATCTGAAAAAGAGCAAAAACCCTTCTATAAACTAAATCAATTAAATCCCAACAACGCTTTGTCGCCGGACCGGGCCTCCCATCAGGGAATTGGGATATAGAAAATTTTGCCGGGAAATACAGAAATTAAAAATTCTTTAAGCTTTTCTTATTGGGGGGAAAAAGAAACCAACCAATAAATTTAGGAGTGACAGTGACCCATTAAACCTAGGGAAAAGTATTGAAACAAATGAAAAGGGGGGACAGTTAAAAATCTGAAAAAAAGGCAAAAAACTGATTGGGGGGACCCAGGCGGCAAATTTAATCCACCAATCATAGTATGCGTCTATTTTGATGGACAAGAAGGGCGCGAAGAATGCACCCTAAAAGTTTTTACCGTCATGGGGAATTATTCTAGACTGTGATTAGAGAGGGGAAATTGATTTCAACAAGTGGAATTCGTTTAGAATTTCAGGAAAACTTGGTTCTGAACGAAGTCGAAGTTTGGGACTTTTGGGTGAACGAAATGTGCTTTGATTATAAAATGGCTGCGAGCACACCGTTCATGGGCAAAACACTCTGGGAGGAAAAAGGGGAAGCCTTTATGACATTGCAGAGATGAACCAATCAGAGACCGTGGGATTCTGTGATCACCGCACTATTAAGTCCGGGCGCGGGCGCTGGGAGCTCATACCGCTCTCATTGTAATGATTAGGGAAGGTTTCTGCCACGCTGCTTAAGATGCTGAACAAAGAACCATTTTTATACACGTTTTTGGGGGTGTCTCATCTTGTCTCAAGACGCTTCTCTTAACGTTCTATTTCTGATTTTTGGGGTATTGGGCCGAAGTCCATGTGTGTCCAGTGCAGCTGCATATACATTTTAATGCAAACTGCTCACCAAAAACATTGAAAAGCCCAAGGGTGATCTAAGCCCGTTTCCCGTTTAATTTATTTAAAAGAAACAAATTTTTTCAATACAAATACCACTTTATTTTTTTGGCCCGCTCGAAATTTTTTTGTTCAATTTACTTCCCGGGTTTAAATTTAAACGTTGGTTTTTTCACTGGGGGTGACTAAAAGAAAACGTTTATTTCACCGCCAAAAAAGACATTTTTTTCCCCTTTGCATAATTCACAAGCAAAAGGTTTTAAATTTCAAGTTTTACTTTTTATGTGTAGCGTAGAAAAAAACCCATTGTAACACCCCCCCTACAAAGCTCGTAGTTTTTGGTTGCTCAATTTTTTTTTGCGCAATTTACAATCCAGGGTTTTTTTTTAGCGTTGTTTTTGGGTGCGGGGTGACTAAAAGAAAAAGTTTATTTTTACCGCCAAAAAAACATTTTTTCCCGTACAAATTCACAAAACGAAGGTTAAAATTTCAAGTTTTACTCTTGTTGTGTTTCGTAAAAACATCCATTTAACGCTACAAAAACTCCCTGGTTTTTTGGGGCTCAAATTTTTTTTGCGCCCAAATTTTCATCCAGGGGGAAATTAAAATGTTTTTCTGCAGTTGTACCCATAAAAAAAAAATTTTTTTTTTCACCGCCACAAAGAAATTCCGTAGCAAAATTTTAAAACCGAAGTTTTTTTTTAAGCCTGGGTTTTTGCTTTTATATTCAGTAAAAAACACAAGTTTTTAAAAAGGGACATACAAGTCGTTTTTCCTGGGCCCCTTTTGTGGGGCGCAATTTTTTATCCAAAAGGGGGTTAACCCCAAGCTTCTTAATTTGGGGTTTAAATTTGGGGTCAAATACAGGGGGGGTGAATTTTTTCCCTATACAGAAACTTCCCTCAACAGTGTCCTGTACATTTTAGAAAAAAACAGTAATGCAGACAGAAGGTGGCAGTCTTCACCTGCGAGGGGCAGAGGCACAAACTTTTCCCAGGCCCAGGTCGCACACAGCAAGGGGACGTGCAGAGGGTCACTCGGTGAGGGCAAAACGCTCTGTCATCTAGCGCCATGTGCTACTACAACCCAAAGGGGTTCTTCATTGGTTGACAGGTCATCCACTTCCTCCCATGACATCGAAAACCCCCGCCAAGAGTGGGTTGGAAGCAGACATAACCCTTTAGTTGGCAGGCCCGGGGGAGCGGGTCACGGCCCTCACCCTCTCTTCCCACCCGGGTCCCCCAGCCAGAATCTACAAAAGGGTCTGGGCTCAGCGCCATATATGCGAGGATAAAAATTTTGAGGGGGGCAGTCGCAGCTACGGAAACGAAAAAAGGGGGGCCAATACCCCTGCTTCTTCAGTAGGGGAAAAGTAAATGTGGAGAGTGGCATAGGGGGTCTGTTGTGATGGTCACCCTTGCATCCCAAGACTGGGATGAGGACAGCAGTGACAAAACAAAAATAGATGATGATGTAGCCGACCGCATTTGGGGACCGGGTGAGGCAAGGCTTCATCATGTCAGGAGAAGAGGCGTCACTTGCGCTCAGGCAGGGCGCACCCCGCAAGTGGGTTTTGTGGCCGTGAGTCAGCAGTACAGCAGTGTGGGTGGGGAGCCAACGGCCACGGGTAAAAAACCCACTTCGCGGGTCCAAGAAAGTAGGCACGGGGGCTCAGCGAGGCAGCGGCGGCAGTAGTCCCCATTCGGAGCGTTGGCGGTAAAACCGATACTCGGGGTGGGGCATTCTTTGCTAAGACCCCGGAGGACCGAATAGGGGATATGTAAATCTATGGGCAGAAAGTGAAGCGGGGCCGGGGAGCAACGTTGGCACCCCGGCCCTGTGCAACACATGCAGCGTCACCATCCGGGGGCCTGGGAAAACGGGGCTCAATGGGGGTGGCCCCATCCTGCCCCCTCACAACACACATACGCCCAGTGGCTCGCATGCCATTGCACCCAGTCAGGGCTCCACCACCCTGCAGAAGGGTGCTGTTTCTCTTTGACACATCTCCCATCCAATCCCCTGCTCCTCCTCCCACCGGCGCCACATCGTTCAGCGAGTATGGCTCCAAAACCCTCCTAAGGGGCGCAGCTGACCGTGCCCGTCCAAGTTGTTGGTTGCGTCCCTCCCCTTTTCCCAAAAGGTGGGCTTGCACCGTTCAGAGAACTAATGGCTTGTGCCAAGCGAGATGGAGAGTTCCAGCCGAATTTCTTTTCCAAAAAGGCCGTACCAGCACTTCCCAAATATGTAGAAAAAAGGTGGGCCAGTCCTTGATTATCGGTTTGTTCCAAGTGCACGGGAGGGGACTCGGAGCTGTAACTACGGGCCCCGGGCCGTAATGTCCCTTTAGCCCATTGGGTAATTGTTTCCCGCCCAGGACAAATAAAACTTGGCAGAGATGCCGCTTTTTTTTCCTCCACGTTGTCAAAAATGCGGTCCTGCGCCCAAAGTCGCCTCCCCCCTCCCCACCACCACCACCATCTTAGCCTCCACAAGTACTGCTCCATCATACCAATGTTAGGGCCAGCGGGGGTCAGCAGTTCTACACCTGGCTTGCCCCCGGCGAACGAAATCACACAGGGAGGAACTGCTCCCGTCATGCAGCAAGAAACTTGTGAGGCTTTCCCCCGTCCAACTGCAAATCAAACTTTGGTTTTGGGCAATGGGAGTAACATGGTTCCGGCTGCACCGAGGGGGGATGGCCATGCGCCCTACATTGCGCACGGTTTTCAATTGGTTGTGAAAAGGGTTTCCCGAAGTCTTCCCCCGATCTTTGAAATTCGAAAATGGGCCCGGGAAAATGTGCAGCACTTTATCATTCCCAAAAAACCGGAATACCCCCCTCGAGTTGCAGCGGCAAAAAGCCTCCCCCACACACCTGATATGCGATGGTTCCCCCCGTTTTAATTCCAGCCTGCAACATGTTGGACCGACTGAACAGAGAAAGGCCATTAACGATTTTTTGATGATTCAGTGGACAGGAGTACTCCCTGTGTAATTTTGATGTCAGCAGTGGCAGCTCATGTGTGACACCTGCCGTTTGTTGAGGCCATTCGAGGAGGCCATGTTTATTTGTCAGCCCGCCAGGACTACGGGATGAATAACGTCATTCCACTGCTTCATGTCCTGGAACAGATGCTGAAAAAATCTGTCTGGTCAGGGGACTGGAGACGTGGCGACTACATCTCGCGCCAATGAGTCCGGTGGGGACTGAAATGGAGGAGGAGGACGAGGACATTGGAGCAGAAGCATTGTCTGGTGAAATGAGTGGATTTTCTACCCAGGTGACAAGAGAGAAGGAGCAGGAGCAGCTGGAGGAGGTAGATGGAGATGAGAAAGACAAGGCAGATGACCCGCAAGCACCGTGGCAGTATACAGTGGAGATGGAGGCAGGGAGCCCCTCGGAGTCACTTGTGCAGATGGCCCGAAGCATGCTGATTTGCCTGGCTAGTGACAGCCGAATAGTCAGCATCCGGCAGAGGGATGACTTCTGACTCTCCACTCTATTGGACCCTCGCTACCGGTCCAAAATGGGAGCCTTTTTCCCAGCTATTGAGAGGGAGGACAAACTCAAATACTATAGGGAAATCCTCCATAGTCAGTTGGCCGCTGCCTATGTGCGGCATCGTCCCTTCTCTGACAGTTCTGACCGGGGGGGTTCTTCGGCGCTCACGTACTATTGCCGCGGCTGCTGTGGGAAGGTGGGGGGTAGGAGCAGTACCAGTTCCATCAGCAGAAACCTAAGTCTGGAGTCACTGATGAGCAGCTTCCTTCACCCGCCTAGTGAGGAGGGCAGTCGCCAGCAACAGCAGTACCTGGAGCACACCCTGAACCAACAGGTGGTGGCCTACTTGGACAGCACTCTGCCACCCCAGTTAGAAGATCCGCTGGACTACTGGGCAGACAAACTGGATGTGTGGCCGCAACTTGCCGAGTTTGCAGCGGAGAAGCTGTCCTGCCCGGCCAGTAGTGTGGCATCAGAGCGGGTGTTCAGTGAGGCGGGGGCCATCGTTACCCCAAGGAGAACCCGCTTGTCCACGGGAAATGTGGAACGACTGACCTTTGTCAAGA
Organism: Phyllomedusa bahiana; assembly: GCA_025379985.1. Taxonomy (NCBI): domain Eukaryota; kingdom Metazoa; phylum Chordata; class Amphibia; order Anura; family Hylidae; genus Phyllomedusa; species Phyllomedusa bahiana. The sequence continues at coordinate 5,586 of JAODAL010012358.1, forward strand.
TGAATCAGGCGTGGATCGGCCAGGATTTCCACACATCAATGCCTTAGGCGTCAGACTACATCAGCCATGACGCCTCACCCAAACTGTGAGAAATGAGTCTGGGTTCAAACTACCTGCCTCAGCCACTATTCTGAAGCCGCCACCCGCCTGATGCCACACATATGCTGACAGTTTCTCCATTTGCCACCAACCATCTTTACCAGGGACTGGTATTGCCACCCACCTCCACACTCTGTCATTGTGCCACTTTATGACCTCATGCTGCTGCTGCTGTTGCTGGTGCCGTGACATCCACACTGTGTCATTGTGCCACTCTCTGACCTCATGCTGTTGCTCCTGCCGCCGTCACCTCCACTCTCTGTCATTGTGCCACTCTGTGGCCTACTCCAGTTTTTGCCACCTCCAGAATGTCATTGTGCCACTGTCTGACCTCATGCTGCTGCCACCGTCAGCTCCACTCTCTGTCATTGTGCCACTCTGTGGCCTACTCCATTTTATGCCACCGCCAGAATGTCATTGTGCCACTGTCTGACCTCATGCTGCTGCTGTGGCTGCTGCCGTGACCTACACACTCTGTCATTGTGCCACTGTCTGACCTCATGCTGCTGCTGTGGCTGCTGCCGTGACCTACATACTGTGTCATTGTGCCACTCTGTGGCCTACTCCTGTTTTTGCCACCTCTAGAATGTCATTGTGCCACTGTCTGACCTCATGCTGCTGCTGCTGTTGATGCCGTCAACTCCACACTGTGTCATTGTGCCACTCTGTGGCCTACTCCTGTTTTTGCCACCTCCAGAATGTCATTGTGCCACTCTCTGACCTCATGCTGTTGCTGCCGTCACTTCCACTCTTTGTCATTGTGCCACTCTGTGGCCTACTACTGTTTTGCCACCTCCAGAATGTCATTGTGCCACTGTCTGACCTCATGCTGCTTCCACCGTCACCTTCACTCTCTGTCCTTGTGCCACTCTGTGGCCTACTCCAGTTTTTGCCACCGCCAGAATGTCATTGTGCCACTGTCTGACCTTATGCTGCTGCTGCTGTGGCTGCTGCCCTGACCTACACACTCTGTCATTGTGCCACTGTCTGACCTCATGCTGCTGCTGTGGCTGCTGCCGTGACCTACATACTGTGTCATTGTGCCACTCTGTGGCCTACTCCTGTTTTTGCCACCTCTAGAATGTCATTGTGCCACTGTCTGACCTCATGCTGCTGCCGCTGTTGATGCCGTCAACTCCACACTGTGTCATTGTGCCACTCTGTGGCCTACTCCTGTTTTTGCCACTTCCAGAATGTCATTGTGCCACTCTCTGACCTCATGCTGTTGCTGCCGTCACTTCCACTCTTTGTCATTGTGCCACTCTGTGGCCTACTCCAGTTTCTGCCACCTCCAGATTGTCATTGTGCCAGTGTCTGACCTCATGCTGCTGCCGCCGTCACCTCCACACTCTGTCATTGTGCCACTCTGTGGCCTACTACTGTTTTGCCACCTCCAGAATGTCATTGTGCCACTGTCTGACCTCATCTGCTGCCCCCCCCTTTCCACTCTGGGCAGTCCCACTCTGTGGCCTACTACTGTTTTGCCACCTCCAGAAGTCTTGTCCACTGTCTGACCTCATGCGCTTTTGCCGTCACCCCACTCTCTGTATTGTGCCATTTGGTGCCTACACTGTTTTGCCACCTCCAAATGTCATTGTGCCCTGTCGACCTCATGCTGCCCCCACCATCCCCTCCCCCCGGGCCCTTTGTGCCACTCGGCCCCTACTCCATTTTTTGCCACCTCCAGAAGTCTTTTGGCCACGCTGCCTCATGCGCTGCTTTCTGCTCCCGTCCCCACACACGTGTCATTGTCCCACCGTGGCCTTCTCCTTTTTTCTCCCTCCAGAAGTCATTGTGCCACGCCCCTGACCTCACCCTGCTGGCTGCCCCCGTCACCCCCACACTCGCACTGATTTGCCACCTGGCCCTCATTTTTTTTTTTTTTCCAGCTGTCCTGTCATGACTTTATCACTACATTCCCCTTCATTTTTTTGGGCATTTTTTCCCCTTTTAAGTCCCCGGGGAATTTATAGTGAACGATTCAAAGAGCGGCGGCGTCTTTGCGTGCATACTAAAACACAACTTTTGTATAATCCCAACCGGCCCCCTCGCTATTTTAAGAAAGGCACAATTTTTCACAGCACCCTGCAGGCTCGGTGCAGCCTGGAAATGCTTTTTTTTAACCTTTTCGGACCAAATTTATTTTGTCGGGAATTTGGGCGAATTTCCAAACCAAATTTTTTGAGAAATTTCCCGCCCATCTAAAAACTGTGATTGGTTGGGGGAAAGAGGGGCTCTCCGCAGCCAATCAGCGGGTGAGCACTTATCTCAGGGGAAAAAAATGCAGCGACTCTGTTTTGTTTGGGCAAATTTAAAAAGAGGGGGTTTTTTGGGGCCAAGGGGAGAGGAGCGACGCTCTAGGTTTTCTAATGCAATTTAAAAATAAAACTGACATGCCAAATCAATAAAAACTCATAAGTTGTACCGACCCCTAAATAAAATAAGAGGGGTAAAAAAATAAAAAAAATAAATATGAATTCAATATTCAATTTAATTTTTTTATTTTCCTTTGCCCAAAAACAATAATAGGGGTTTTAAAGAAAATAAAGAAATAAAATAACTCATTGAATTCATATTTATTTGTTTATTTTCTTTTCCCTCTTTTTAATAGAGCGGGACAACTTCGTGAGTCTTATTTTATTTCCCAGAAATTTTATTAAGATTTCATTAAAAACTCCCTAGAGCGTTGCCCTCTCCAGGCCCCAAATAACCGCTTCCCTTTTTCTGAGCCAAACACAAACAAGCTCGCTATGCATTTTTTTTCCCCATAGAACTCTATTAGATAATACTCACCCCTGATTGGCTAAGCTGGGCACCCCCTTCCCCCCAACCAATCACAGTAAGAATATTTCCCCTAGACATAATAACTTTTTTGGGCCCCTTCTAGCGCCCTTCTGGCTCCACTCAAAAAAGATGACAAAAATGATTGGGAAACTATCTGCCGCCCGGGGCCAACCAATCAGCTCTGTTCTGCCTTTTTACGTATTTTGAAATTCCCCCTTTTTTTTGATTGGGCAAAACACTCCCAAGGGTTTAAAGGGTTTTTTTCGCTCCATTTTGATTGGCTGTTATCCGACCAAAGAAAGAGCTTTCAGAATTTTAATTCTGTATTTCCCGGCAATTTCTAATATCCCAATTCCCGATGTAGGCCGTGACGGCGACAAACCGTTTTATTATTTATTTCTTATGTTTTTAAAGGTTTTAAACTCTTTACAAAGAATTTTTTTACACTTAATAAAAACAATTTATTTACTAATACTGCATGCCTCACGGCGCTGAGATTTCAGTGCCCCGATCTGTCCATAGACTACAAAGGGAAAAAGTAGCTCGCGCTCTGATTGGCGGGGATAGCCAAGCCCCCGCTAGCTCAACCAATCAGCTCTTTTCTGCCTTTTTTACTGTATTTTGAACTGTCCCTCCTTTTCATTTGATTGGTCAATACTTCTCCATAGGTTATAATGGTTCACTGTCACTCCTTTTCTGATTGGCCGGGATAGCCAAGCCCCCGCTAGCTCAACCAATCAGCTCTTTTCTGCCTTTTTTACTGTATTTTGAACTATCCTGCCTTTGGCTGGTTTATGCCGACCAATGAGAAGAGCTTACAGAATTTGAATTACTGTATTTCCCGGCAATTTACAGTATCGCAATTCCTGATGTAGCGCCGGTCTCGGCGACAAACGCGTTGTTCGGGATTCGATTGATGAAGGTTTTACCTTTTTTTCAGATAATATTTTACACCTAATAAAAATGATTTTTTAAATCATACTCCATGCCGCACGGCGCTGAGAGCCGAGATTTCATTGCCCCGATCTCTCCATAGACTACAATGGGACAAAGTAGCTTGTGCTCTGATTGGCCAGGATAGCCAAGCCCCCGCTAGCTCAACCAATCAGCTCTTTTCTGCCTTTTTTACTGTATTTTGAACTGTCCCTCCTTTTCATTTGATTGGTCAATACTTCTCCATAGGTTATAATGGTTCACTGTCGCTCCTATTCTGATTGGCCGGGATAGCCAAGCCCCCGCTAGCTCAACCAATCAGCTCTTTTCTGCCTTTTTTACTGTATTTTGAACTGTCCCGCCTTTTCATTTGATTGGTCAATACTACTCCATAGGTTATAATGGTTCACTGTCACTCCTATTCTGATTGGCTGGTTTATGCCGACCAATGAGAAGAGCTTACAGAATTTGAATTACTGCATTTCCCGGCAATTTTCAATATCCAAATTCCTGATGTTGCGCCGTTCTTGATTTTTGTAAAGTGATTTTATTTATGTATTTTTTTAGAAGGTTTGAGCTCTTTTTCAGATAATGTTTTGCACGTAATAAAAACGTTTTTTTGATTCATACTCCATGCCTCACGGAGCTGAGAACTGAGATTTATTTTTTGAGCGATCTTATATATTTTCACTTTAATTTTTAATGATCCACTTTTTCACTACATCTATTCGCTTTTAGACAGCTTTGATTCATTCAACTTTATTCATTTATTCATTTGAAAGACAACTCTTTTTGCTATTCACTAACATGTTTAATGATTTCTCGCAGATTTCCAGCCTGTCTCAAATCGGAATACATGTTAGGCGCAGTTCCTTCTGCGCCTAAGTCCCACACTGCGCCTCACACACTGGCGAGGCGCGGTGGAATTTTCACCGCATGTATGAGCGCACCTTCTCGGGCGGTGAATCTTAGGCGCAGTTCTGCACTGCGCCTAAGTTCTGCACTGCGCCTCACACTGGCAAGGCGCGGTGGACTTTACACCGCATGTATGAGCGCACCTTGGGCGCCGACATACATGAGGCGCAGCTTTCGCTTGAAATCGGGCGAAAACGTGCACTCCGACGCGGCGAGATTCATACATATTGCCCATAGTGAGAATCATGAACAATATAATCAAATAAAACTCAGAACTTCCTAGTCTTGCTTCATTCCCAATGGATTCAATGACTGAAAGGCTCTGCTCACACGGCTTATTTTGGGACGTATTTCAACCCATAATTCGCGCCGTATTGTGCGAATTATGGGGGTGAAATACGTCCCAGTCATTACGGTAATCCACAGTTCTCATAGAGAACTATGGATTTTGTCTCCTCTCCCTGCTCGCACAATACGTCAAGCGGGAAGAGAAGTGACATGTCAATTATTCACGGCGTATGTCTATGAGGCAGGCGGGCTGCACACCCCCCCCCCCTCCCCGCCCCGCTCCCGCCCCCGTACACACGGCGTAATTACGGGGCGAAATACGTCCCACAATTAAGCCGGGGGAACATAGCCTAACCTGTGCAGCCGCCAGGCCTATCTATTTTGCATTTTTTTTGTTTTTTTTTTGTTTCTTAAGTCATTAGCCTTTCCTTCGTGGAGCCAGGAACCATAATTAGAAAATATTGTAATAGAATTTTATTGGTGAATGAGTGGAAGGCATGGATAACTGAAATTTTCTTCCTTGGTCCCTTCTATAATATGTTCTATTACTATGTTAGTCTCATACACCTAGCAAGGCAGATGTCGTTTTCTTATAGTGCTGCACGCTCTTATTATCTGCTTATCCTTTCTGTACCTGCAGCAACCGGTAAGACACTGGCTTGGGACCCTGTCTATCCAATATTTTATGCTTTCTCCTGGGGGTTATGTAGTTCTACGCTCTGGCAATAGGCTCAGCCTTATGATTTCAAATTATCATGTAGTCTGAGTGAACTCTACTGACCATGTTATATCATAGCAATTACTTTCATAAGTTTTACTCAATTATCTAATAGTATTTAGCTGATAATAAGCACATATTTCTATTGCATGCCTACTTTTCATGTTCTTAGTGTCTGATAAAGCTCCAAAGTGGTAAGAGCAGAATGTTATATTTGTTATTATAAACTATATATAAAATGTGAGTAGCAACCGCTACAGTTCATGGAGGGAACCATGAATGCCAACATGTACTGTGACATACTGAAGCAGAGCATGATCCCCTCCCTTCTGGGCCACAGATCAGTATCCAACATGATAACAACCCCAGACACACCTGCAGTGCTAAGGACAATGAGGGTAAAGGTGCTGGACTGGCCTAGCATGTCTCCAGACCTAAACCCTATTGAGCATCTGTGGGTGAAGGAGCACAAGGTTTCTAACATTCACCAGCTTTGTGATGTCTTCATAAAGGAGGGAAGAGGAGTCCAGTGGCTGCAACCTGTGAAGCTCTAGTGACCTCCAGGCCCCAGAGAGTTAAGGTAGTGCTGAAAAATAATGTCGGCCACACACACTATTGACACTTTGGGCACAATTTTTCCATTTTCTCTTAGAGGTGTACTCTCTTTTTTGTTTGGTTTAAACATTGATGGCTGTGTGTTGATTTATTTTAGGGGTCACCACATTTACACTGTTATACCAGCTGTACACTGACTACTTTACATTGTATCAAAGTGTCATATCTTCAGTGTTGTCCCATGAAAAGATATAAAAATGTGAGGTTGTACTCATTTTTGTGAGATACTGTATTAAGTACAAAACTTAACCCAGCAACACCCAGGGATCCTTTTGTAATAAAATTTTCATCCTTATGGTACCAACTTTACAAAAACAATTGAGCTTTACAAAAAAAGCTCAAAGATAAAGTCCTTTCTTATATATTTATAGCAAACAGCATAGTCTTCTATGACTTGTTATGACTTAGATCCCTGGTTATAGTGGTATTAGGTTTTGTACTATTTGCCTTCTACTGGACTAGAGGGGTATCCAAGCCCGCTGAGCGGTAAAATACAAGTCCAAGAAGTGGTGTACTGGCTGTTAGTATTGTTGCATATAATTTTTATTGCCTGTGCTATGATTGTTGAGGTATAACAATATTGATGTCTAGAGATCTCTTTTACAAATGCTATGAATTGGGAAATTACTCGGGCACCCACATAAAACATACAGCTTTGTCCTGTGCCACAAGTATTTAATGGATTACCAATAAAGAATTTTTTTTATTATTTCCATTAGGATTGATGGAGTTTCTTTTCTATAATAGTGTCATGAATTCCAGTATATTGTTTCACCAGTTAAAGAGGTTTTTCCAATGTAGACTCTTAAAGATCACCGTATATACTCGAGTATAAACCAACCCAAATATAAGCTGAGGCTCCTACTTTTGCCACAAAATACTGGGAAAACTTATTGACTCAAGTATAAGCCTAGGGTGGAAGATGCAGCAGCTGCTGGTAAATTTCAAAAATAAAAATGGATACCAATAAAATTGCATAGGCAGGTATAGGCAGTTTAATATCCCCCATAAGCAGTTTAATGCCCCCATAGGCAGTTTAATAACCTCCATAGGCAGGTATATGTCCCCCAGAGGCAAATATAGGCAGATATATCGCCCCCATAGATAGGTATAGGCAGGTAAATGTCCTCCATAGCAGTTATAGACCGGTATAGGTCCCCCATAGGCAGGTATAGGCAGTTATAAGCAGGGTTTTAAAAAAATACAATTACTCACCTGTCTCCCTCGCTGCTCCGACTCCGAGGCGCTCCGCTTGTCTTCTTGTCTTCTTGCCGGCACAGAGGACGTGATGTTGTTGGGCAGCGTGATGACACTCACACTGCCCATGCTGGATACTCCGAACAGCCACAAGTCTGTGGCCTTCCGGAGTCCCCTGCAGAACAGGGAGCACTTTCTCTCTAACATTTTTGATATGTCCTAATAGCACAGCAACATGTCAGAAATCTTGGTCAGTAGAGATCTGGGTACTGAGTCCTCCACAAACCACTGAAAGAATAGGCTAAAGTGCTCACAGAAGCAAATGGCCCTTTATGCTGCGGCATAAAGGCTCAGTGGTATTCAGGCTCATAAAAGTCTACGAGGCAAATCATAGTGGGGATCAGAGCAGGCACTTTGATGCGTACTTCTGCCCTTGTTTTAGCAACCTGTTTGGTTCTAAGCACCCTAAACCCAGCGGCGTAGCTATAAGGATTGCAGAGATAGTAGTCGCTATTGGGCCCTGCAGCCAGAGGGGGCCTAAAAGCTCTCCTGCCACATAGGAAGACACAAGTATTATAAATAACACATGGTAGCTGGGGAGCCCAATTTGATTTTCTGCATTAGGGCCCAGAAGCTTCAATTATGTCTCTACCTAAACCCATGAATCTGGTACTGAGTAATTTTATATGCCATTCACCACAAGGGATATGTAAGGTTATATATTAATAGATCGGACTTTTACACATGTGACTATACCATTTATGTTGATATTTTTTATTTGTAAAATGAAGTAGACGGGTATTTTGAACTTTTAATATCTTTTTTTCCCTTGTAGTTTTAGACCCCCCTGGGTACTTTAACATTAGGGAGTGTGAACACTTTTACACTAGATTGCAATACTAATGTATGGCAGAATAGAGTACAATTACAGCTATCCTGTTACATCCTTACTTCTGGCAGGGTGAAATAGGGGCCGAAAGATGGCAGGCCTAGGCTCCTGGCTTCTGAGACTGCTGGTCAGCAACCTGCAAATGGGTCATGGGGGAAGTGGAAAGTAGTGCCCCCATCCTGCATAACTGTTAAGATGTCACAGTCTTGTTAACAATGGCATCTAAGTAGTTAAATGGATGATATCGAGTTATCTCCAGTTATCTTCACTTAAGGCAGGTGCCGGCTGTTACTAACAACTGACATCCAACCTGTATGGAGCAAGCTCAGCTTCTGAGCAAGCTTCATAATCCTTAAAGCCCCTAAATGACTGGCAGAGGTAGACACCCTAAGTGGTCTTCTACCTTTGATTATCCGACATCCTGACACTAGCCCTAGGTATCTGCTTTATCATGATTTATGGTAAGTAATAGTTAAAGGGAACCTGTCACATAGGTTATGCTCCCCTTGCCAAGGGCAGCACAAGCTAGTGTCAGACCTGCGCTGTGTCCCTTATTCTGTAAGATGCTGGAGTTTTAGAGCATTTACCCCTTAATTCTTATGCATGAGCAGGTGTTAGCCCCGCCCACCAAATGCTAGCCCCGCCCACTGGCAGTTATTCACATGTTTCTACCTATTCAAAGTAATAGGTTTATCAGTTGAGGTGGGTGGGGCTAGCCTCAGATGGGCGGGGTTTGAAAAAACTGACTCTTTGAATGAAAACTGCAGATTTGAGCATTAAATACACGGAAACTACAGCATCTTACAGAATAAGGGACACAGCGCTGGAAACAGCAGGTCTGACACTAGTTTGTGCTGCCCTCAGCAAGGGGGGGCATAATCTATGTGACAGGTTCTCTTTAATATGTCTCCATGTGTGAGTGTACTAGGGGCATATAGGAAGCTGTAGGATGCTTGTTAGTGGAGTGAGGATGCATTGTAGGTTCATAAGGATTTCTGAGTTGCTTGTTAGTGGTGTGAGGATGCATTGGAGGTTCATAAGGATTTCTGAGAAGCTTGTTAGTGGTGTGAGGATGCATTGGAGGTTCATAAGGATTTCTGAGAAGCTTGTTAGCAGGGCCATCTCTCCTATTGGGCCAGGTAGGTCACTGCCCGGGGGGGCCTCCTGAGATCAGGGGCCCTACCAGGAGTCAGTGTAAACACAGGCATGTCGCCTGTCACTTAAAAACAGTAGAGACTGCTGTGTCTTTGCTTTAATCCCTGTCCTGCCTGGTAGGCAGTAACTCAGGAGCTGATAAGAGAGCAGGGCTGCAGCACATCCCCCCTTCCGTCCGTCTCCTCCCCCGCTGGGAAGTGTAACCTCAATCACCTTAATGCTGCTCCTGCTCCCCCTCAAGACTTCTCCCTCCCCTTCACCTCCCGGCTGTGTCCGGTCACCTCACTGTGGCCACAGTCACTGGCTTCAAACTGCAGCAGAGTCCTCTGGGACTGGGACCCGGCTCAGCACAGCAGAAGAAGGTACAGGGGCTCTACAGGGCAGTGAACCGGGTCAGGACGGCTGAGCATGTGCTACATCATATAACAACTTCATCCTGTGCCCCCAGCCACACAGCAGCAGCTCATAGGTTATACAGACTGCTGCATGTCCTGGGGGCACAGGGTGGCTGATCACATAAAGCTGTTATATGATGCAGCAGGTGCTCAGCCGTCCTGTGCCCATGAGATCCCACAAAATCCTAATCACAGATTGGGATTTAAAAAAAATAAAGTAAATGACGGATTAAAAGAAAAAAAATCTGCACAAAACCAGTTTCCCCAATAAAAAACACTTTATTTAGTAAAGAAAAATTATGTTAACCCATTAAGCCCCTGGTGCCTGAAAAGGCCTTAAAGGGGTTGTCTCATTACATGAATTGCTTTTTATGTTAAAGATCTTGCAAAAACAAGTCACTTTGCAATATATATCCATTAACAGTGTCCTACCTATTCCTAGATATCCCCTCTTGTATGGGCTGCATCAGCTCCTCAGGTCACTATAGCTACAGACCTGTGTGATCTCTCCTGATAGGCTGCCAGCACTGGTCGCTATAGCTACAGACCTGTGTGATCTCTCCTGATAGGCTGCCAGCACTGGTCACTATAGCTACAGACCTGTGTGATCTCTCCTGATAGGGTGCCAGCACTGGTCACTATAACTACAAACCTGTTTGATCTATCCTGATAGGCTGCCAGCACTGATCACTTTAGCTACAGACCTGTTCAATCTCTTATGATAGGCTGCCAGCACTGGTTACTATAGCTTCAGACCTTTGTGATCTCTCCTAATAGGCTGTCAGCACTGGTCACTATAGCTACAGACCTTTGTGCTCTCTCCTGATGGGCTTCCAGCACTGGTCACTATAGCTACAGACATGTGTGATCTCTCCTGATAGGCTGCCAGTGCTGGTCACTATAGCTACAGACCAGTTTGATCTCTCCTGATAGGCTGCCAGCACAGGTCACTATAGCTACAAACCTGTTCAATCTCTCATGATAGGCTGCCAGCACTGGTTACTATAGCTACAGACCTGTGTGATCTCTCCTGATAGGCTGCCAGCGCTGGTTGCTGTAGCTACAGACTTGGCTTTTACTACAGGCTAGTGGTAGCCAGTAAACACGCCCCTGAATTCAAAATGAAGCAAAGAAAACAGGACTGAGGTGAGATGAATCAATGTAGTGAGACAACCCCTTTAATGACACAACTACATTTTATATTTTTGCCTCCCTGCATTTCAACAGTCACAACTTTTATTTTTTCTATAGCGCAGTTGTATGGGGAATTGTTTTATGTGGGAGAAATTGTTACATATAAATTACTGCATAATTTTTTTAAAAACAAATTTTTTCAGCGTGAACATAAGTGTTTTTGCATTTTCTTATACCATTTCACAATAAATAACCTGTTAATTCTACATGTTATTACGGTCGCGTGGATACCTAATAGAGTTCGGGTTTTTTTGTGTATAATATATGCACAATATTTTTTTTATTAAAAATGTATTTTTATTTTTTTCTACACTTTGTTTTATAGGTTTGTTTTATTCCCATTGAGGGATAATTATTTTACACTTTTTTTTTTTTTTACACTTCATAATGTTTTAGAACACTCCTGTATGCAAATACATTATACTTCTGTATGATAATACATTACACTATGTATCAGTATGAAATAGGCTGTTGTTGGAGTAACACCCAGTGCGCCCTGACAGCAGGCTTACAGACAGCACTGGAGCTACTCTAGGTCCCCAGGGCTGACTGCATAGATCTCCATCGGGTCACCAGGAGTCCCCTTTGATTATGCTGCAGTCATGGACCTCAGCAATCAAAGGGTTAAATGGCGGTGATCAGAGGCTTCATCTGGTCCCTGCCATTCATAGAGACTTCAATAGTTATCCCTGAATGGGATTAAAAAAAGGAAAAAATATTAAAAAAAGTATAAAAAATAAAAATGGTTAAATTGTGCATATATTACATAAAAAACGTACAAATATTTTGTATCCATATGACCTCAATAACCTTTAAAATTAATTTTAAAGGGCTTATTTAGTGTAAAATGTGAATGGTATAAAAAAAAATCATTTAAAAAATAAATGCAGAAAACACTTTTTTTCTGTTCGTGCTGACATTTTTTTTTAAAGAACTATGCAGTAGTTTAAATGTAAACTCAAACTACTACCCCCAAAAATACAACTTCTCCTGCATAAAGCAATTCCTCATACAGTTGCATCATTGATTTTAGGGGTTAAGCATAGTGGGCCTTATTTATGAAAATGGTCTAATAGTTTGTTTTTGTTAGCAACCAATCAGAACTCATAGCAACCAATCAGAGCTCAGCTTTCATTTTATTTACTGCTCTGAAAAATTAAAAGCTAATCTCTGATTGGTCGCTATGATCTCAGATTGGTTGCTATGTGCAACAGAAACAGTCATATTATTAGATAGTATTGATAAATATTGGTTGGGGGCCCAGTAAACAGCTCTGCCCAGGGGCCCATAATGCTGTTAAGACGGCCCTGCTTGTTAGTGGTGTGAGGGTGCACTGAAAGTTCATAAAGATCTCTGAGTTGCTTGTTAGTGGTGTGAGTGTGCACTGGAAGTTCATTAGAATCTCTGAGTTGCTTGTTAGTGGTGTGAGGGTGCACTGGAAGTTCATTAGAATCTCTGAGTTGCTTGTTAGTTGTGTGACAATTTTTCATCTAGCACTTGTATGTCTTAAATTAGAGTACAAGCTGCCTGATCAGTGTCGGACTGAGGTGCTTAGGGCCCACCAATAAAGTTGATTCTGGGGGCCCAACAATAAGTTGATTTAGGGGCCCACCTGTGTCGTTGGCTGTGGGAGCCCATCCTACAGCTACTGCACATGACTTCACATACCTGACTGCACATACTAATACTCTGCCTCTTGCTTTTTGACTCTTTGGGGCTCAGGCGGCACTTTGTAATGCGCCTGATTTCGGGGGGGCGTGCGGAAGGCGGGGCGCACTAGAACTGTACGAAGCTATAGATTTATAGCTTCGTTACAGCAATTCTAGGCGCATTACTGCTGGAACAGGTAGAGCACTTTCAAAGTGGTATACCTAAGCCAGAAATATTGTACAAGCACTAGAGTGTGCCTGATTTATTACCTGCTGTAGAGTGGGTTCATAAATCAGGCATATTCTATGCTACTATAATGAGCATGAAATTTGGCATTTAAATGCCAAATTTTATACATGTGGCCCTTTATCTCTACAGTTCTGCCTTTCCCAAGGATATATGTGCAGTTAAAAAACAACCCTAGGTATGCCATACTCTGGGGCCCAGCAGGGATTTCCCTTGTTCCTCTGTGGGCCAGTCCAAGCCTGTGCCTGATGCCATTCGGAGCCCTCTGATGGGTCACTCTGTAGCCCCTCTCTCTAGTCTCTGGAACATTAATCTAAGCTGACATTTAAACAACAAGGAATATAGTTGTAAAGTTTTTTGTTTGTTTCAAAGGTGTCTTAACCTTAGCCTTAGTTATTGTCTGATCATAGACATTGAGGACATATGGTATACAGTATCTGATCATTTCAGTCCATTGCTGATCATAAAAATAAGCAGAGTGGGGATAACATGTGCTAATTCATTCTCTCAAATGCTATAGGTTCCAGTGGTTTTTTCTCCCACCCCTCAGTCATTTATAGTATGTGTGTACTAGGACAACCCCTTCAAAATAAACTATTTTCAGAACAGTCAATAAAAATTATACAAGACAACAATAAATGTAGTACTCGCCCTCTTGGAAGTTGCTGAATTGTAGAGGGATCCAGGTACATAGAAAAATTATTTTCTCAAAAATGAGAGTAGGAGATCCGGCATGTAAAAGCCTTGTTTCCTTATAACATTACATCCAAACAGAGATAAAACGTGTCTGGCATTCACTGACGCGTTTCTGGCTTCACAGAGCCCTTGTTCACAGCAATAAAAATTACACAAAAAGTAAAATCTCTAATAATAGTGATAAAATGTAGCTGATAAAAATAAGCGTGCATCACAAATGTAAAATAAAGGTGAAAGCACAATGAAAAGAAATTTTGTACCTGAAATTTTACATGATTCAACCTAATTCATTTCCTAATCACAATTTTTGAAGAAAAACATTGTCAATTCAAATGTTAATTAGTTACTTAAAACGTTATTTGAAGACAAACATTCAAGACTGTAAATTTTGAAAACAAAGATTCAACTCCTTGACTCATAATGGAAGTAGAGGCAGAGGAGCCCCAACATTTTCTTTTATACAGATGTAACAAAACTATACATAACAGATAATGCACAATGATATCATGGCGCAGAATGTTATCTCAACTTGCTCATTGCTGTTCAATGCCTTTTGTTGTGAGATAGGAGCAGATAACACAAAAAGCCACGATATCACTGTCAATCTTTGCTACATTCAAAAGGTGTTTTTGTCTTTAAAGGGGTTGTCTCACTACATCGCTTCATTTTAACTCGGTCCTGTTTTTTCAGTTGTATTTTTTAATTCAGGGGCGTTTAATGGTTTCCACTGGCCTGTAGTGATGAGCTGCTGAGGACACCAGGTCTGTAGCAATAGCGACCAGTACTGGCAGCCTATCAGGAAAGATCGAACAGGTCTGAAGCTATGGCGACCTGAGGAGCTGATGCAGCCCATACAAGAGAGGATATTTAGGAACAGGTAGGACACTGTTAAAGGACACATATTGCAAAGTGACTTTTTTTTGCAAGATCTTTAACATAAAAAGCAATCCTTGTAGTGAGACAACCCTTTTAATTTCAATTATGTGCATACAAGTCGATACCCTCATATATACAAAGACACATGTGTACAGATACATTATACACATTCTCTTATACACACATTGCATGCATCCACGTGCACACACTACACTTACAGCATACATTCAAATCTGATATCATACAATTATAGCAGGCTGCTTTTAAAATAGTGGACTTATGGAATTGTATCACTTCTTAACTCATTGAAGTCCTCTTTGAGCATAGTAAAGCATACCACAACATAAAGCATAAACTCAAATGTCAAAATGTGCCATAATTTGTTGCTGTTTAATCTTCTGGGCGAACGAGACACCATTGGTGTCAGCTATAACATTTATATTTATTCCCTTCATAATCACATAGCTTTCCCTCAATTAGTAGAGCTAATATTTTATACATGATGACTTTTTATATACTTTTAGATGTTATACAACAATTTCAAAGTAGGGGCAAAATTGTCTAAATTAGAGCATAGAATTACTATATCAACCAGAATAAGCTCTAACCAGAAATTTTCTTTAAAGAGAGACACCTAAGCCAAAAGGCATTTAACTTTTTCTGTAGCTTCATGCTTCCACGAATTAGTATTAGTATGCCAAGAACATGAAGAAGTGCAAATAAAAGGAGAAGAATATGCATCCACTGTAGTTGACCATAGCGTTCAATTGTTATGGTCACTAAACAAAAATATAGGACATTAAAAGCAAGTAAGTAGTCAAGAGTCTTCACTGCTGTGACATGAGCTTCAACACTTTCAGCTCTGAAATTGATATCATTGTCCTGCATTCGTTGAATGTGTCTGTATAGAGATACAATTGTAGTCAAAAGTGAGCTAAAAAATATTAGAAAACAAAAACTAGAAAATGCAAAATACAATTTTAAGAAAAGAAATGCGCTTAGAGGCGAATTTTTCGGATTCTGTGAAGTGTTGCTAGAATTTAAGTATAGTTTGGACATATGCTCTGCAGCTGGAGCACTTACAAGTAAAGAAACAAGGGTAGATGGAAGTAGGATCCAAGGAAATATCTTGGGGAACACATGCTGAACGTAGATATAGAGGTTTTGGTTGATGTTAACAATCTTCAGGCAGAAGTGAATGGCGAGCCATGTGGAGAAGAGCAAAGTGCAGAACATAAAAGTCAGATCAGTAAGATCAATACTCAGCCATGCAAAACTGGAAAATACTTGGAATCCATGTAACAGCACAATAGCTCTGAAGCTTACTTGAAGGAGTCTGTGAAGAAGGCAAAATAGACCAAGTCCCGAGATGAGTTGATCACTTATATTAAGTCTTTTGTTCTTCATCCAGTCCAGAATATTCACAACTAATATGAACATGTATCCAGGAAAAATAATCAACAAAGAGATGAAATCTGTAACATGTAGAATATCATTCCAAGCCTTGTCCATAGTTATATCTGTATGGAGCTTAAGATAACATAAAGGGACAGTGACCTTTTCTCCATATCAGGAACATCTGCAGATATTTATATTATAATATCAACCTACAAAGTAAGCATTGATAATTGGGAAGAAGCCAAATGTATCTCAATCATATAGATATCAAATGCAAATATTTTCTATTTTTGTTTTATGGAAAGTAGAAATCTTACACTTGTATTACTGACAAAGAATCATCTAGATTGATCCTATCCGATTCCTCAACAGGAAAATATTTATAATAGGAGAGTTACTTATAAACAACCAAGTCTCGTTCAGCACCTAATCGACAGTAAACTGAGTCATAGTAATGCAAAAAGTGGCATAACATATATTAGACCTGAACAATAAAAAACTTGCATAAAAACACGCTTCTTGATATAAACCACCAAAATAGATGCTGTTCCTGCACCCGAGATTGCCTCCCTGAGTCTCCAGGACACATAGGGCAACATGTATGAAACCTGGCACCGACACACCAGGATTATATCGCTTTAGAGGAGTATACGAGGTGCCAGTATGTATGAAAGCATCTCATACCACTTTGTATATGTGTCCCATTCTAAGTCAAAATTCTAACTAATAAAATACCTTCTCAGATTTTGAATGCTGGTGTAGGTATTCTAAACCATTTGAATATAATTTGCTGTGTAGTTGCACTAGCAGTAGTAGAAGATTTGTGATAAAAGTCAAAATATAGGAGATAAAATACAAGTAAGGATACAGGAGTCTTCATTGCAGTTACATGAGCTTCAACAGTCTCAGCTCTAAAATTGATATTATGCATATTATGCATTATACTGCATGCGTTGAATGTGTCTGCACAGAGATACAAATGTGACTAAAACTGAGATAAAAAAATATTAAATAACAAAACAAAGAAAATTCAATACACAATTTTCAGGAAATAAATTGCTTCGGTGGTGAATGTTACAGATTCAGTAAAACAATTCTAAAACCTTTCATTGTAGATCAAAGCTATCTGCATATGAATGGTAAAGGAGCAGTTGTATATTGTGAGGATGATTATTACAGATGTCCCATCTCATATTCTTAAAATGGAAACCAGTTTAGCAAACATCTTTGGCGACATGTATGAATTCTGGTGCTGACAGGCCATTTCTAAATCACTTTAAGACAGTGTAAAATGTGCCAAAATGTATGAACCTGTTCTTCTGCAGGTCATACATACAGGTGCAGTCTAGTGGCAAAACGACAACTCAGGCTCAGGCAGATCACCTTTAACCTGGTCTGGCTGTTCTAACTGTTCTGCGCCATAGTTTTGGCCTCAAAGAATCATAAATGTGTCTAATTCTACTAATGTGGTGCAACACCCCCAGAACACCCAAAAACTGTGGTGCGCTAAAAAGTGTCTTTGGCGCGGTACCGAGGCACTTATCGCGCCAATGTCTGTTCATACATCTATAGAACTGGTCTATTACAGCTTTTTGACACCAGAAATCTGGCTCACCCCATTCATACATGTCGCCCTAAGTGATTACATAGGCACAACTTATAGCTAATGAAAATCCTAATGGCAACATGCAAGATTAACTACTATGATCACCTACATTTTATTTGTGGTATATGTAATTGTAAACGCATTCACACTCTCATATGTTGGTATGTACAAACATACATGTACAATCTTATATATACACATATACATACATTTACAATTCTATGTAAAACTTTTAGATGGGTGTCAAAAAACGCTAATAGTTTAAAGGGGTTTTGCCACGATCTAATGTTGACGTGGGATCCTCCAAAATGGGTATTTAATCACTTTTCTAAATATATGTCATCAAAAAAATTGGAGCCTCTGAGATCTTCAGCCTTCCTTACATGTCCTTGGTTTCCTGACAGTTTACATTAGACAGGGCCAGGAGCTGACAGGAGCTGATTTGGCTGGGCTTGAGTTGTTTGCATTTCTTATCTGATGGCCAGGAACATGAATGTTCAAAACGAGATCGTGGACCCGTATATCTTGAAATATTGATTTTCTTTATTCAATAACGACAGCCTTTTTAAACGATTCTGAACAGAGACACAATGTATCAGAATTGAAGTGGTGTATACTTGATAATGTAAAAGGGAGTAGTGCAGATCAGATTAAGACACAATTATTAAAAAAAGAAACATACTGGATAGTGTCATTAGATTCCAAGAGCCCCAATGGACTCAATGAAGAATTGAGTTTTAAAATGTTTTTAAAGTAGTTTGGTTAAGTAAGGGTTAAAATACAAAGGTATGTAAAGGGAAGGATAACCCCGAACACGCATGCTTGAGAAAGAGGGCGTTGATCCCTTGAAACGTTGCATCTTGCGGCGTTCACCTGGCCAGTTGTCCATGCTGCTCCTGTCCTATTGTATGCTTTGAAGCGCAACTAAGGTATTTACCTGTTTGTTTAATGCAACACACGCTACTAGTCTGCTACGACTGTATTACATGCGATGCTTTTAACTGAACCATTCAAAAGGCTGTCATTATTGACTAAAGAAAATCAATATTTCAAGATATACGGGTCCACGATCTCATTTTGAATCGTCAGGATTATGGGAATCCCAGGGAAGATTCCAGCGTGGGACCCATGAGCGTGTATGTTGTTGCTTATATATACAAGCGGTTATAAACTGAATATATTGAGGGAACATGAATGAGCTTTGAAGGGACTGGTAATGTAATTATCTGAGTAAACATGTAGAAATAAAACGCATTGTGCACAATACAGTTCTCCTCTGTGGATTAGCAAAACAATGTTTGCTCAACTACAGAGACTGAGTATCAGGAATGTGCATGGGAAGTGGAGTGATGACATCACAGAGGAGGTACAACGCTCCTTTTTCAAGTCTCAAGAGGGGAGTATCAGCCTGTTAGAGGAGGAACTTACTTCTTGGCAAAACCCCTTTAAGGGCTAATGGTTTAAAATCAATCAATATTTGGTGTGACCAGCCTTCAGTTCTTCTAGGTATAGTTGTATACAGCTTTTGGCAGGGAGGTTTTTATAAATATGTTGGAGAACTAAGCACAAATCTTACATTTTTCTTTAAAGTCATCTAAAGCCTTCTTGAACTTGGTAAATGACTCGACCATCACAACCTCTTGTGGCATCCTTGTCTGTGATGACGGAGAAAGCTTTTATCCTCTGGACATAGAGAACGTCTCCTTATCATTGTTAGGCTAGATCCACACAGCAATTTGAGAATGCCACCCAAAATCTGAAGGCATTTTCAAATTGCTGCTTTTTGTGTGGTTTTTGCACAAAAACCAGCGTTCGGATTCCCGGCGGCCCAGTACAACATGTTCTATATGCTGCCGGTTGGTTTTCATTTCAAATCTGTGCTGTTTAGACTACAAAACGTTTTTTTCTATTGAAGTGCACTTCAGATACCAAAATCCTGTTCAGTATAGCCTGACAGGCCTAGATGTAAAAAGATCATAAACAGATCTGTATATTGTCCTTTCACATATTTGTACATGATAATTAAATCACCCCTGAGCCGTCTCTTTTCCAAGCTGATGTAGTAAACCACAAGGGGCCGTGGTGGACGGCAGATATGTCTCACCGAGATGCCTGGTCGGTGTGGTAAAAAGCCATATAGTACTGGTGTCAGCGGCATTAGGCCACTGACACACGTTTCTTATACGTTTAGTATAACTGCTATGCAGTTAATCGGGTAGGTTTTTTACTGCAGTAGCCAAAAGAGCGGGGTGGGTTGGCTACTACCATGTCCAAGTCCAGGCCTGGGTTTTGTTTCAGACCTATGTAAGCCTGGCAAGTCAGGTGAGCAGGGGGTGTGTCTGCTCAGAAGGAGTTCTGACTGTGTGAGAGTTGGACAGAGTTTCTGCAGCCAGCTATAGGCGAATCCCCTCGGGATTGGATCCTGCTGAAGGAAAAGAACCCAGAGACTGTGAGTTACACACGGACAGTGTGCTGCTTTGTTTTGTGCTGAAGGCCAGCGACGTTGTTTTCCTTTGTGTGATATCCTTCCGGCTCAATAATATCAAGGAATAGACGGAAGTCGCAGACTGTGTTTTCCCTGTACTACCTTTGAGCTGATTCCTTACAAGCTGTGGAGGATGCAGGTATAAACCTATGCCCTGGGTTAAGGCTGCAGCACAGAGCCAAGCTATAGCTACTGCTATGGAGGAGCTCATCAAGCACCTGGTGCAGGAAAATCTGCAGCAGCAACAGGTTCTGCAGCTCAGGCTCAGCATCAGACAGCTCATATGGAAGCCCTGAAGGCCCAGCAACAGGCCACAGAGCAGCAGCAAGCAGCGCACAGGGAAGCCATGCAGGCCCAGCAACAGGCCACAGCGCAGCAGCAGAGGATCCATAGTGAAGCCATGCAGGCTCAGCAAGCGACGAATCAGCTACTAATGCAGCAGATGTCTGTTTTGACGGAGGCCGTTCGAGCACAGGAAACGCCAGCTCCGCAATCCTGGAATGGCGGCCATCAGGCCAGGAGGATCGTACGGGAGGCCCTCCAGAAGATGACCTTGGAGGACGATGTTGAGGCCTTTCTCACCATGTTTGAACGCGTCGCGGACCGGGAAGAGCTACCACCGGAGCAGTGGGCTGAGGTTCTGGCCCCCTATCTAACTGGGGATCCCCAGAAGGCATATTATGACCTTGCCTTGCAGGATGCTAAAGAATACCACACGTTAAAAGCTGAGATCCTGGCTCGCCTTGGCGTAACTTTAGCGGTTCGGGCCCAGAGGGTACATCACTGGGCGTACAGTGTGGGGAAACCTCCGAGAACTCAGCTGTTTGACCTATTACATCTGGTCCTAAAATGGTTGTAGCCGGCGGTATGCTCCCCTGCACAAATGGTGGAGCAGGTGGTCATGGACCATTTCATGCACTCTCTCCCACGCCTCATACAATGCTGGGTGGCGCAGGGAGACCCCCAGACAGCAGACAACCTGGTGGGACTGGTGGAACGATTCCATGCTATGGAGAAATCCCTGGGGGCGCTAGGGAGCCTAAAATACCCATACTGGGAGGCCCAGAGAGATGGGGGACCCAAAACCCTCCAAGAGGGAGGAGCCAAGCCCCGGGGAAGGCCCGACCCAGCAGCGAGAAGGGTATCCAGGGATATCATTTGCTGGCGATGTCAGGGCCCAGGTCATATGGCAGCCCAGTGTCCCCTCACCACCGAGCCCATGGACAGCTCTGAGGCGCGCCGCCATTCCCTATTTACGCAACCAGTTTGCAGTGCTCTACCCAACAAGGGGGAGGACCCCCAGATGGGCACCCTGACTTTGAATGGGTTGTCCCCGAGTTTCCGCTATCCGTCATGGTAGGGGACAGTGGGGAGGGGTCTCATTCGGAGGAAAATGTCTTCTAGTTAGATGTGTCTGGAGGAAATTTTGGTACAGCTCAGCTCCAGGATCTGACCTTGAAGGAGGCCATGGGGGGCGTGACCGTCCTCAATGGGGTACCCCAGGAACCGGGGGCCGAAAACCGGTTCCTGCACTTTGCCTTAAATCAAGATCTACTGTACCGGGTGACCAAGATAAGGGAGGAGGTGGTGGAACAGTTACTAGTCCAGGTGGTTGGTCATGGACTTGGCCCACTCCCGTGTGTTAGGGGGTCACCTAGGGTTTGCCAAGACCCTTGAGATAGTCCTGCAATGTTTTTATTGGCCTGGATGCTACCGAGAGATCAGGAACTTCTGCCAATCTTGTCCTGTGTGTCAGGTGAGTTCCCCAATAGCCCACTGCTGTAGTCCCCTTGTCCCCCTGCCAATTATTGAGGTCCCCTTTGACATGAAAGCAATGGATTTGGTGGGGCCATTGGTAAAATCAGCTAGGGGGCACCAATACATCCTGGTCATTGTGGATTAAGCCACCCGATACCCGGAAGCCATCCCTCTACGAAAGTCCACCTCCAAGGTGGTAGCAAGGGAGCTGTTTTATGTTTTCTCCCGAACGGAGATTCCCAAGAAGATCCTAACCGACCAAGGAACCCCGTTCATGTCCAAAGTGATGACAGAACTGTGCAAGGTGCTAAAAGTCACCCAGTTGCGCACATCGGTCTACCACCCTCAGGCGGACGGCCTGGTGGAACGATTTAATAAGACCTTGAAAGCCATGCTAAAAAAAAGTGGTAGAGAGGAATGGACGGGATTGGGACTGTCTCTTACCTTACTTGTTATTTTTGATTAGGGAAGTGCCCCAATCCTCCACAGGGTTCTCACCATTTGAACTCCTGTATGGCAGGCACCCTAGGGGACTGTCGGACGTGGCGAAGGAAACCTGGGAGAGTGAGGTTACTCCTCATAAAAGTGTGGTGGAACATGTAGCCCAGATGCAGGAGAGAATGGCCCGGGTACTACCTATTGTAAAGAAGCACCTTCTGCAGGCACAAGATGCCCAGTCCAGGGTATATAATAGGTCTGCCCAACCAAGACAGTTCAATCCGGAAGACCGCGTGTTAGTGTTAATCCCCTCCGTTGGAAGTAAGTTTTTGGCCAAGTGGCAGGGTCCCTACGAAATCGTTGAAAAGGTGGGAGAGGTTAACTATAGGGTACATCAGCCAGGGAGGAGAAAGCCTTTTCAGGTGTACCATTTCAACCTGTGAAAACACTGGAGAGAGAGGGAACCCCCTGAGTCTCCCTGCCTTACAGGTCAACCAAATGTCCGATGTGGAGGCAGTGAGCCAGTGGAGGCAGTGAGGGTTGCAGAGACCCTGTCCCCCTCCCAGAAGCAAGAATGCAGGGAGTTACTCCAACAGAACAAAGATCTGTTCAGAGACCCCGGGCCTTACTAATGTGATAAACCATGAGATCCTCACAGACCCCCAGATCCGAGTGAACCTGAAGCCCGTAGGGAAGTTGTTGCAAGGGAGGTTCAAAGGATGCTAGAACTTGGAGTAATTGAGAGATCCAAAAGTGGATGGTCAAGCCCCATTGTACTAGTGCCAAAGCCCAATGGTGAGTGGAGATTCTGCAATGACTATCGTCACTTAAATGAGGTATCTAAAGTGGATGCCTACCCCATGCCCAGGGTAGACGAGTTGATTGAGCGGTTGGGACCAGCGAGATATATCACCACCTTAGACCTCACGAAAGGGTACTGGCAGATCCCATTGGCGAAAGAGGCTAGGGAGAAGACCGCCTTCTCCACACCCGACGGGTCCTTTCAATATGTCCAGATGCCATTTGGTTTACAGGGGGCCCCGTCCACTTTCCAGAGGGCTATGGACCAAGTTCTACATCCCCATAGGAAATATGCTGCTGCCTACTTGGATGACATCGTCATTTTTAGTCATGACTGGGAGAGTCATCTAAGGAAAGTCCAGGCTGTTCTGGATGCCCTGAGAAGCGATGGGTTTAAAATTAAGTAAATGCGCCCTGGGAATGGAGGAGACAAAATAGTTGGGCTACATTGTCGGAAGGGGGAAGATTAAACCTCAGATGAATAAGGTTGAGGCTATCCAGAAATGGTCCCGCCCCCTCACCAAGAAACAGGTCAGGGGATTTCTTGGCATAGTTGGCTATTATAGGCGGTTTATCCCTAGGTTCGACGAGATAGCCATCCCTTTGACAGAGTTGAAAACATCTGCCATGATTAAGTGGTCTCCCGAAGCAGAGGGGGCTTTTCAGGAGCTTAAACAGGCCCTATGCCGACAACCCGTGTTAGTAGCCCCCGACTTCTCCCGGGAATTTGTGGTCCAGATGGATGCGTCGGATGTGGGATTGGGTGCAGTTTTGTCCCAGGTGATAAATGGTGAAGAGCACCCTGTTATGTACCTGAGTAGGGAAATCTCCCCAGTGGAAAGAAATTATGCCATCGTGGAAAAAGAGTGTCAGGCCATAAAGTGGGCATTAGACTCCCTACAGTACTACCTGTTAGGAAGGAGGTTCAGGCTTGTGTCCAACCATGCCCGACGAAAATGGATGCGGGAGAAAAAAGGGAACAATTCGCGGGTCAACCGCTGGTTTCTGGCATTACAAGATTTCTTGTTTTCTGTAGAGCATAGGTCAGGCAAGTTACAGGGAAATGCGGATGCCTTGTCAAGGGTCTATAGTTTGGAGGCTGAAGTTGTCCAAAACCCCGGTTTTAGACAGAGGGGGGGAGGGCGGTATGTAGTAAACCACAAGGGGCCTTGGTGTCTCACCGAGATGCCTGGTCTCGGTGTGGTAAAAAGTCATATAGTACTGGTATCAGCGGCATTAGGCCACTGACACACGTTTCTTATACGTTTAGTATAACTGCTATGCAGTTAATCGGGTAGGCTTTTTTACTGGAGTAGCCAAAAGAGCGGGGTGGGTTGGGTACTCCCATTTCCAGTCCAGGCCTTGGTTTTGTTTCAGACCTATGTAATCCTGACAAGTCAGGTGAGCAGGGGGTGTCGCTGCTCAGAAGGAGTTCTGACTGTGTGAGAGTTGGACAGAGTTTCTGCAGCCGGCTATAGGCGAATCACCTCGGGATTGGATCCTGCTAAAGGAAAAGAACCCAGAGACTGTGAGTTACACACGGACAGTGTACTGTTTGTTTTGCACTGAAGGCCATCGACGTTGTTTTCTTTTGTGTGATATCCTTCTGGCTCAATAATATCAAGGAATAGACGGAAGTCGCAGACTGTGTTTTCCCTGTACTACCATTGAGCTGATTCCTTACACTGAGTAACCCTCAGTGTAAAAACACAGCAAACCTCTTATTCTCTTAACTAACTTGGTTGCCTTCCTCCGCACCAGTTCTAGCTCAGCTGTGTCCTTCTTATACATTGGTGCCCAAAACTGTACAATAATATTACATAAGTGGCCTCACCATGGATTTGTTTAGAAGTAAAATTACATTCCTGTCTCCAGCATTTGTGCATGTTAATGCAACCCATGACAACGCATACCTTGGCATCAGTCGCTGAATATATGATTATTGTAAACCAATATCCCCAAGTCTTTTTTCAGCTGTAGTTTTAGCCAGTATCATAGTATTTACTACATAATTGTACTTTTTGTTTCCTTGGCCCCATTTCAGATAGACTCAATGATGATAAAGATGAAGGCTCTGTGGGGGCCATTTCATCACTCTCAAGACTTCAAAGGCAAAAGGTGGAGGGGGGGTCACATGAATTAATTTGATTTTGATTTCTTTTTTTGTTCATTCACTTTACATTTTATTAATTGATAAAAAAAATATTAACACTTCTACTTTTTGTACAGTACTGCACATGTACACACTACACTCAGAAATTGTAGTGCAACAACTGTGGAGAGCTGCTTTTATAAACAGAAGGGTTCTTTGGAAGATTTATGGACTTATATGACTTCTTTACTCCTTATACAAGATTTGTATGAGCATAGATAAAAATACAGGAACATATAAACTCAAATGTCAAAATATGCCATACATTTCTACTATTTATTTTTTTTTAAAACATTAAGGACGACATTAAGGACGACAGGAGCATTAAATCAGTATAAAGTGCGCCTGAAAGTACGATCCTCTCAAAAGTTTGGCATCTGGTATATCTTGCATAATAAACTTAATACGCCTAAAAAGGCTCAATGCGCTATCGCGGCACATTGCGTATCAATGGTAGTGTATATAATGTGCCTATCGAGGTGAATTACGTTATGGAGGCGCGTAATGTATCATTCCTAGTGTATGTAATGCGCATCAATAGGCGCATTGCGTTATAGAGGTGCACAGCATATCATCGCTACTATATTTAATGCGCCTTTTTAGGAGCATTACAATGTGTCTTGCCCGGCGTATAATGCATCTAGTTTTGGTATATTACAGTTCATTTACATCCAGAATATGACGTCAAGAGTATTTTTGGCGCTTGTGTATTGGGACATGTCGCCTCAAATTTTATTACATTTTACAGATAGTGAAATAAGAGTATAAACAACAAAAGTCTGCAACAAAGCAGAAAAGGCCATATTTTGATTAATACAGTAAATCAAAAGCTTAGTAGAGGGTAGTTATAGTAATCATGAAAAGATAATTCCAATCTATTAATGACAAAGCATATTAAGGACCAGAGTACAGACAGTAAATGTAATTAGATAAGCAACAGGTCTATATCTAAAAGACCTAGATTGAAAGACCATTATTTAGTTTAAACCAAATTAGACCAAATTAACCACTTGTTCTACTTTTTGGCCACCTGATGGGGGTGGGATAAGCAGACAAGTCTCGCTATGGAATTGTATGTTAATTCTATTCAGAACTTCCATTAGATTTAGTGGGGCAGGGGAACTCTTCTATTATTTAATTTCCTGTGTGAGTTGGTAACAGATGCTATTATATCTGTATCTCCTAATTAGAGAGACCTGAGGAAGTGAAGCACGGACTTCATGAAACGTGTAGTCTCTTTGGTACTTATTTTAAGTCTTGTATGTTTTTTTCCTGTTAGATGTATGTATTATAATATAGGCCATGAATCTCGAAAAATAGGTGAATACAAAGGACTTCTTTTATAAATAAGAAGTGTGATTTTTTTACTCTTTATTAAGTTTAGTGCTAATTAATAGCAATCAGTCATTTCCCTTTGCGCCCTGACTACTCCTTTTGGATAGTCTAAAGCTTTTTGTATCTACTCCCCTCCTAATTATCTTATAGCTTTCCCACAAATACTGCATGCTCATTACACAACAATATCAAAATAGGAGCACAACTATCTAAAGTAGAGTATGGAGTCATCGAGTCAACCAAAATAATAGCTAGCCAGGAGTTTTCTTTAAACAGAGACACCTAAGCTGAAGGGCATGTAACTGTTTCTGTAGCTTACTACTTCCACGTATTAATAATAGGAAGCAAAGAACATGGCAAATTGCATATAGGAAAAAAACAATGCGCGCCCATCGTGTTCGACCATATTCTATTACTGATATAATAAGTGCACTAAAATATAGGAGATTGAAAGCAAGTAAGCAGACAAGAGTCTTCACTGCTGTGACGTGACCTTCGACAGTCTCAGCTCTAAAATTAGTCGCATTCTTCTGCATTCGGCGAATGTGTCTGTACAAAGAAACAATGGTGACCAGAACCGTGATCAAAAGCATTAAAAAACAGAAATAAGAAGCTGCAAAATATAATTTTAAGGAAAGAAATGAATTTAGGGGTGAATAATGCGGTAAAACATTAGTAATATTCAGATATTGTTTGGCCATATCCTGCGCAGCTGGACTGCTTATAAGTAAGGAGGCAAGGACGGATGGAAGGAGGATCCATGGGAACATTTTGGGGAACCTGCGCTGAACATACACATAGAGGTTTTGGTTCATGGTAACGATCTTCAGACAGAAGTGAATGGAGAGCCACGTGGAAAAGAGCAAAGTGCAGAGCGATAAAGACAGATAGGTGAGGGCAAAAATCAGCCATTCATAATGGGTAATTAGCTGAAATCCATGTAGTAAAGTGTAACTGATGCTCATTTGGAAGATTCTATGAATAAGGCTTAATAGACCAATTCCAGAGATGAGCTGATCACTTATGTCAAGTCTTTTGTTCTTTATCCAGTCCAGAATATTCACGACAAGTATGAAAATGTATCCAGGAAGAACAGTCACCAAAAAGATAATATCTGCAATCTGTAAAATGTTATTCCAAGCTTTGGTCATGTTTGTCTCTGTATGAAGCTGTAGATAAAATAGAAGGACGGTGACCATCTGTCTGTATGAGGAGCCTCAGTCACCTATATATTTTATATCAACATACAAAGTGTACCTTGATGATTGGGAAGATGCAAATTGCGTCCCAATAATATATTTTACATGTCACGCTTTTTGCAAATATTTTCTATCTTTCATTTGTTTGATGGAAATTAGAAATCTTACACCTTTATTCCTGGCAATTCGTCAAAAATATCAGATTCCCCAACAGGAAAATATAGAGATGTAGCAAAGTTGAACTTGGCGGTGATATCACAGCTTTTCATGTTATCTGTTCTTAGATTATAGCAAAAGCCAATGAAAACCAATGAGCAAGTTGAGATACCTGTGTGTTGTGATATCATGATGCATCATCTGTCAAGTTCACCTTTGCAAAATCTGTGTTCAAAAGAGACTTCACAAAAATGGAGCACAAAGAAATCAACGGGCCTTAGACCACATGTATGAAAACTGTCTAGATGTAAACAACTGTCTTTGTTGCTCATAGCAACCAATCAGAGCTAAAGGCAACCAATCAGAGTCCATAGCGACCAATCAGAGCCCATAGCAACCAATCAGAGCTTGCAGCAACCAATCAGAGCTCATAGCAACCAATCAGAGCCCATAGCAACCAATCAGCGCTCATACCAACCAATCAGAGCCCATGTTGACCAATCAGAGTTCATAGCAACCAATCAGAGTTCATAGCAACCAATCAGTGCTGAGCTTTCATTTGCTGTAGCTTTTCTTTTGCAGGATGAACTGATGTTTTCATTGGTACCATTGAGGGGTTTATATTACTTTTTGTTCGCTTTTTAGTCCATTTTGTGTGCTGCGGGATGAACAATTCTGCTTTTTTTTAAATGTTATTGTATTATGGTATTCATCGTGCCAGTTAAATAATATGATATACTTATAGGTTAGGTTGTTGCAAACACAGCAATACTAAATGTATGTGCTTTTTTTTTTTTTGAGGCGATTGGTGTTTGCAATGGGGAAAGGGCAGTGTGCATGTTTTTACTTTTTTTGTGTGTTAGTGTTTTGCTTTTACTTACACTTGTCCTCATAGGGGACTTGACTCGGCAATCTGTGAATCACTGTTACAATACGTAGCAGTACATGCCAGACACTACAGCCAGCCAGAAGTCTTTGTTAGGCTTCCGGGTTGCCTTGAAAGCTGGTGTAATTGCATGGTGTCGATGGAGACAGAGGAAGTTCCCTCTCTCTGTCTTTCCTTTAGGTGCCATGGTAGAAATTGACCATGACAACGAAGGCTATGTTCACATGCGTTATTGTGGTGCGTATAGTACGTGTCGCAATACGCCGTCTGTTTTGGAACCATGCGCTGATCAGCGTGTAATTCCAAAGCACAGGGGGGCCAGCTGGGTGCCGGCCCCATAGACATGCATTGCCAGCGGCGCGTATTCGTCGCTAACAATTGACATGTCAATTCTCCCCCCGCACGTACAATACGATTGTATTGTACGCGCAAGGGGACGACACATAATCCATAGCTTTCTATGAGAGCTATGAATTACCATAATTGCGGCACGCATTTCACAGCATATAATGCACAATATGTGGTGAAATACGCGTGCAATTACGTGAGATAATAAGCCGTGTGAACATACCCTAACGGTTTAATCAGCTGTGACCGGAGCAAGCTCCGGTCATGGCTGAGAGCACATGGATTCAGCTGCAACATACAGTTGACTTCATGCTCTGTTCACACGGGCTCTGCTCATGAGCCTGCACAATGTCCTGGACGTTCAGTTATGTCTGATTGAGCAAAGCGACTTGTACATTCTTGAATGTCCAAATGCGCAAAGGGCTTAAGCAGCCATGTCATCAGAAAAGTCTATGTTAGCCACAGGACTCAAATTCCGTGGAAGTACGCTAAAAGGATATGCAGACCGTAAGCTTAGCTAAATAACATCTTTTAATTGTTATTGCCAAAGTTTCAGTTTTCTAGTAGCTATTATCTAGTACTTTGTCTAGTACTGGGATTCTTTTGTCTTTAGTATCCTGTAGTCGTTTCTGTTACATTTCATTATTTGCTTTTTATTTGATACATACTAGTGCATCTCAAAAAATTTGAATATCATTGAAAATTCCCTCACAAATATATTATATTAATGCTTGTAATGAGTCTATACAATATATGGGTTTCTCTATTTGACTTAAATTATTGATATCAATTACCTTTCCAGTGATATTCTAACATTTTGAGATGCACTTGTATTTTCTATTATCATTATTGAAATGTACATCATTTATAGTGTATTAAATTAATTAGTTTAAATAGTGACAAATAACAAGATAAGTAAAGCTATCTCTAACTCAGTATGATGTATCGTCTCAAATCAAAAATTAATCAATGGAGAAATAGACGTGAAACTTAACCTTTAATGGTCTAGTAAAATACGGACTAGCAATAATCCATACGATCCAAAAGAAAAAAGGCTTAGAATAAACAGATAAATACACATGTAAAAGGTGTGGGGGCCAAAGTAACCCTATTACAACCTATGCTACAGAATGCCTATCAAACAATGTGAGGACATCGTCCCAATAAGGACGGCTCACCCGGAACCTTGACTATAACGCCCTGGTGCTCCCTGATAAACGGGTGCCCAAAACACCTTGTAATTCATACTGTAATGAGTCCATACAATATATGGGTTTCTCTATTTGACTTAAATTATTGATATCAATCATCTTTTAAGTGATATTCTAATTTTTTGAGATGCACTAGCATGTTAAATAAACAGCAGGGACACCAAACAGGCAAGTATGGGGTAAGCAATGGTTAAATAGTGTGTGCTGATAGTAACTGAATTTCAAGTCCAAAGTAATACTAAAAAGAACCTTCAGGAGTGAAGTTAAAATTGAGACTTCCTGATATAATAGCAAAATCTCAAATGCCAAAATGTGCCATGAATTTCTGTCATTGAATCTTCTGGGCGAGTGAGACATCATTGGTGTCAGCTATAGCATCTATACTTCAGTCCTGGATTGTCACACAGTTTTTCCACAAAAGGAAGAATTTATATTTTATATATGATGTTTTATTTTATGGTCCGTCTAAATGTGAGAATAAAACTGTCTAAAGTTGATAATACAATTACTTGTGCATCTCAAAAATGAGAATATCACTGAAAATATATCAATAATTTAAGTCAAATAGAGAAACCCATATGTTGCATAGAATCATTACATTATGAATTACAATGTTTAATATAAACTTTAAATAAGGTTTTTTTAATTAAATTTTTTTTAATAAAGCTTTTTTTTTCCCTTTTTTTTGCCTTTTATAATAATTCTTCTTGTAATACTTTTAAAATTATATGGTATTTCTATGTGAATGTACAATTTTCAAATGTGATTTATACATTAATCTATATATTTAATTTTTAAACATTTACCTGATTGTTCCCTTCCCCTTTAACCCTTGTTTGTCATGTGTAGACCTGACAGTTGTTTGTATTTAATCCCATGAGTCTAGCACATTGTATATGGAACTGAGGAAGTGTGGTCTACATACAAAACGTGCATTCCATTGCTATTTATAATAAACCTTTCAACTAAAAAGACGTGCAGCGCGGTCATTACAGTCCATCTAAAGGAGTTTTTTTCTGGGCAAACTGGAGAAAGTCTTCACACCTTTTGGATCGCCATCGCCCTGACCCCATGCATCGAGCATACGGAGCAAAACGGACAGGCTGCTGCGGATGACCTTGACGCTTCAGTTCCAAATATTCGTATGCTCAGAAAGTGTTGTGCCTTTCTTTGCACAACACTAAAAGGTTAGTGCAGAAAATAAGTACTAGCGGATTTTACCTAAAAGTCGCAATATTGAGCTAGGGAACGCTGTCTCGTTTTTGTTTTTTCTCTTGCAATGTTTAATATAATACATTTGTGAGCCCTATAACAAATAAAAAGATAGTCCTGGAGAACCCCTTTAATTTTCAATGATATTCAAATTTTTTGAGATGCACTAGTACCATATCAAACAAAATAAGAACTAGCTATGATTTTCCTTTCAATAGCGACATGTAAGCCAAAGGGCATGTAACTGCCTCCGCAGCTTGCTACTTCCACGTATAAATAACAGGAAGCAAAAAATAAGACAAAATGGATATAGAAAAAAAACTATGTGCATCCATCGCATTCGACCATAGTTTATTACTAGTGTTGAGCGATTTTATCGACAAAGTTGAAATCGGCAAGGCTTTTATGGTGTAAAAAATTTCCAGATTGCGTTAATTAGGTTTTTAAATTGAGCCCTTAAAAGATCGCGCCTTTTTCGGCGCTTCCTGTATTTTGGCGGCCAGCAATGTTAAGAATAGAGCGGGTGGTGTGTGTGCGAGTCATGATGGGATGTGTATGGTGTGATTGGCTGGAAAAATCCAGCCTGTTTTTAATAGAAAAGCTTTTCCCTGTTTTGCCTCGTGTCTTCAGCGCCTCTGGGTTAGGACTGCGTTCCCTTGGCCCAAAACAGTCAGATAGAAGCAATGTGGGGTAGTAAAAAGGAAGAGAGTATGTTTTAAATAGCAAAAAAGTGGGGAAGAATAAAGAGCTCCACCAAAATGTTAAAACCAGGAGTTTTGGGTTTTATGAGGGATACCCAAATTGGACAAAATAAGACTTTTGTTTCTTACTGGAAATCCCCTTGTTCTCCCCCTGTACTTTTTTTGTCTTGGGGTTTGTGTCATAGATGTGTAGGGTTTACATGTATGTGACGGTAACTTTTGGGTTTGGTTGAAAAAAGACAGTCGGAAGTCAAATATCGTCAATAAAATTTACAAAGTAGGACAGTAAAAATATAGCCAAATAAGTTAAAATGGTCCTCAAAAAAGGGTTTTTAATTGGGTTGGGAGCCATTGTATGTTAAAACCTTTTATGTTAAACCCCATAACTTGAAAAATTGGTAACTTTTCCCATAGCCCAAAATTTTCCAGTAAATGTAAAATGAAGTTTAAAATTAAAAATTAATAGATAATACAGATACAGGGGGGTCCTTCCATTAATTTCAAAAAAGAGCTGTTGGAAGGGGGGAATCATTTATAATGAGGAAATAAGCTTTTTGGGGGTCAGGGGATTTTCCCCAATATCCCAGAAAAAAAAAATGGGGCTGCATGTTGCCAAAAAGGGGCGCTATGGATATGTAAAGAGAAGTAAGGAATGTATTACGCCTGTTGTGAGAGGCGTATAGCTGAAAATCACCCTTCACTTACTAATAATGTAAGCCCCAGTACAGGAATGTGTACCGAAATGTATGTAGGGGGCGTATAGCCCCCCCGCCCCCCTGCAGGCCCCTCAAAAATGTAAGGCAGTAAGGAAATGTGCACCACCTGTACTGTAGAGAGGTGTACTAGACCACAATCATGCATGCACTTTTATCTGTAAGGCAGTAAGGACGTAGTGCTGCATGTACTGTAGAGAGGCGCTATAGACCGCCAATCACACCCTGCCCTCATAATAAGAAAGGGAGCAGTACGGACTGTAGTACCCACTGTATGTAGAAGGTGTACTGACCCCCAAATCACTGCATGCCCATCATGCATGACCTCAAAAATACATGTAAGGGTTTAAGGAATGCAGTCCCAACCCTGTAGTAGAGAGGCACTATAGACCCCCAATATGCATGATTCATAAAATGAAAGCTTTCAGGACAGTAGACCACATGTATGTAGAGAGGGGTATAGACCCCAAACCCCTGCTGACTTCCTAAACATTTAAGAGCAGTACAGGACTGTGCACCACATGTACTGTGGAGGTACTCTAGACCACCAATCACTGCATGACTCAAAAAATACATATAAGAAAGTACAGGACATGTAGTATGCATTGTATGTAGGAGGGCTTAGCCGCAATCATGTTGCCCCCACTAAAAAAATTTATAGGCAGTACGGAATTAGTCCCACACTGTATGT
The DNA here is from genome assembly GCA_025379985.1 of Phyllomedusa bahiana. Lineage (NCBI taxonomy): Eukaryota > Metazoa > Chordata > Amphibia > Anura > Hylidae > Phyllomedusa > Phyllomedusa bahiana. The sequence goes on from JAODAL010012358.1 coordinate 39,326, forward strand.
AGAGAGGCGAAATAGACAGAAAACACTACTGACCCTCCTAATAAGAAAGGAGAAAGGGGACATGTAATACTGACTGTACTGTAGAAGGCTTACTAGATCGAAAATAAAACTGCATGTCCCTCCTAAAAATGGAAGAGCAGAAGGGAAAATGTTTGTACCGCACTGTCTTAGAGGGTGTTCTGCCACCAATCATGCCTGACCCTTCAGTAATGTTAGAGATTACAGGAATATAGCCCCCCCCTATATGTGAGAGGACCATAGATCACCCAAACCTGCTTTGGTCGCTATACATGTGAGAGAAGTTTGGGACATGTAGTAATGTACTGTACTGTAGAGAGTTTGGCTAGACGAATCACGCTAACCCCTCATAATACAGTAAGGCAGTAAGGAAGTGTATGCACTTTTATGTGAGGGCGTATAGACCACCAATCACTGTTTGCCTCATAATAAATTTAAAGGCGTAAGAAATGTAGCCCACTGTACTGTGAGAGGCGTTAGACCCCCAATCACTGCATGCACCTCACTATACATTTTTGGCAGTAAGGAATGTAGTACTGCATGTACTGTAAAAGGGGTCCCATAGGCCCCCAAATCCTGCTGCCCCCTCAAAATAATGTAAGAGAAGACAGGAATGTAGGGCTGCCTGTATGAGGAGGCGCTATAGCCCCGCCATCACTGCCTCCCCCTAAATAATACAGTAAGAGGTACAGAACTTTTTAGTACTACACGTCTTTAGGATGGGGTACTAGACCACTAATCACTGCCTGCACTTCACTAATACTGTAAGAGCAAAAAGGGACATTTAGGGGAGGGGCAATATTAGACCCCCAATCACTGCATGAAATCACGTAGAGCATTACGGACATTAGTCCCGACAATAATTTTGAGGGTACCAAAAGACCCCCAATCTGCATGCCCCTCCTAATAATGTGAGGAAGTTCAGGCATGTAGAACCCATGTACTAAATTTAATACTGTAATTCTCCATAAAAAAAGGGGGTTTTGTAGAAAAAAAATGTCATTAATGGTGGGTCTTCTTTTAAATCATGTTTTCGAGTCGCGGGTGATGTGATATTGTATGCTGAGTCCAGTTTCAAAATAAATTGTCCCAGGGAAGACTATTGTTTACTGATAACATTGTATTCTGAGGCCATTTTAGCTTATGGGAGCACTGTACATGATCAGTGTATATGTATGTAGCAAAGCGGGAACCCTTAAGAAAAAAAAGGAGATGATTTCTGATGTGAATGTGGAAACATGATGACTAGCATGCACCACACAGCGCTGCCAACAGATGGCCCCTAGCTGTAATTTTGTGAACTTTCTGAGTTTTTTTAATAAAACGTTTTGTGTTCCCCAGTTAAAGGTTAAAAAATGCGAGGCGTTTTCAATTATTAATAAAAATTTCATTGTTCCCTGGTGTTTTCGCAAAAAGAAAACTTCAAAGAGTCAATTGTTTCAGTTATGTTCATGCCCTGTGAAAAGACGAAAGCGTGTGAGGGTAGCGTGCCCTTTTAGGCCCTTTGTGGGCGTTGGTGTTTTTTGTTTTTCTTTTTTTTTTTTAGGGAAATTTTTGGTATTTACTTGCTTTGGGGTTCACTTGTTTTTTTCCCTTTTTTTGTTATAAGATCCACAAGTTGGGACCCCCATTTTTGTAAATTTGTTTAAATTATTTTCATGGGAAAACATCGAGAATGACACTTTTATGCAATGTAAGGTCAGTGGCAGTTGTTAACAGTGTAAAAGTGGGGCCCAACATCAAACCCGTCATAATGTTTAAAAAAGCTGACAAACAAAAATGAGACCCTAAGGCCAAAAGTGGTATGTGAAAAGGACAAAATTCACAAAGGGCTTCTGTTTGGTTAGTTTGACTTTCTTTTTATGCCCTGAACCAAAAATTTTGGGGTTTACGCAATTTTTTAAAAAAATTTTTTTTTGCCCGCATGAAAATACAAATGGTTTTTTTGCTTGTTTTTTTTTTTATTTATTTTTTTCACCATTCCCCCTTTCACACTAAATGACCCGTTAGATTTTTCTTTCCCTTTTTTTGTTTATGTGGTACCTTATGTGTGATGGTTTGGTAAAATAGGTTAATTTTTAAAGGGTTAAAATGGGTTTCCCCCAAATTTCCTGTGTCATTGTCATTTTTTTAACTAAAAAATTTTTCCCTTCAATTAAAAATTTTTCAAATCAGAGAAGATTGCAGAAAGAAAGGGATTGTTTTAGTACATTTATTTTTATTTGCTCTTTCCCCTTTGCGATGGTTGTGCAGTTTCCATCTCTGTAATATTTGTGCTAAACAGATTTTTGGGTTTATATATATTTTGTGAATTTTGCTCAGCATTGGTAATTGCAATAATAGCAGGTGAATGGGCACTCCATCTATGTCTTCTCTTACTTATAAATTTACCCACATATATATAAATAATTTTTATCTTTTTTAAAGCAATGATTAAAATAAAAAAAAAAAAAGGAAAAACTATTTTATAGTCATAAGCATCATGCCTCATTTGATGCATTCCATGATTTAATTTGCCTTGGCAGCAGCTTCCTAGCATTGGCCACTGGTCATTGGCATTTATTTTCTGTACTATCTTCCTCTCTGTTGAATGAGTTTCTGGTTCTTTTCCTTTTTTATTAATTAGGCCCACTATGGGCTTCCGTGTATATACAATCTTTATTGATGTCATGTGTTAGGTATTTGTGTGTTTTATACTTTTCTTTAGTACTATGTGTACAGCAGTAAGTGATGAACATCACCCCTTACTATTGCATACACTACAGAAGAGGCGACTGGCCTGCTAACTAACGCGTATGGTATAGTGCAGTGGTCTGCAAAGTGTGACTCTCCAGCTGTTGGGAAACTACAACTCCCATTATGCCCACTGATATGGATTATATAAATGCATGGTGGGAGTTGTAGTTTCCCAACAGCTAGAGAGTCGAACTTGACCACTGGTATAGTGTAGCCGCCCACTGCCCTCCCTGAATGCTATGCCACACTACTCTGTATAGTGTGACATTTCATTTGGGGAGGGATTCGGGTGGCTACAGTAAAGAATAGCCGGACGGCCTGATGACTAGTCACAAGGCCATTGCTGCTATAGTGTAGCTGTTCACAGCCCTCCCTGAACGGAACATCACACTATAGAGAGAAGTTTGACACATTATTAAGGAAGGGTTGTGGGCAGCTACAGTATAGCAGCAATGGCCTTCTGCCTATTGCACATGCATGCTACTCAGCAAGCCAGCCGACTCTTCTATAGTGTGTGCAGTAATAAATGATCATGTCCCGAGTTGAACGTCACCACTTACTGCCATACACATAGTGATAAAAAAGTATAAAACACACAAATACATAACACATTACATCCAATTAAATTTTTTATATATACACTATGCTAGAGCGATGGGCGAATTTCTCAAAAAATTCGGTATCGGTAACTTCGCCCGAAATTTCCGACAAAATCGTTTCGGTCAGAATTAACTTCGGCACGAATCACGTTAAAAACAGATATTTCCAGGCTGCCCAGAGGCCCCTGCAGGGTGCTGTTAGAACGTTGTGCCATGCTTAAATATGCAGGGGAGCTTGGTTTGGTCTTCATACAATGTTTAACTGTGTTTTAGTATGACACGCACATGGACATGCCGTCCGCTCTTAGATTCGCATTCACTATAAAAATGCCCTGGGGCACTTATGGGGGCAAAAATGACCAAAAAACGAAGGCAAAGGGAACGTAGCCTAGATAAAAGTCATGGCAGCAAAAGCTGGAAAAAAAACAAACTGAGAGCTAGGTGGGCAACATTAGTGACAGAGTGTGGAGGTGAGGCGGCAGCACAGCAGCATGAGGTCAGACCAGTGGAACAATGACATTTGGATAGTGGCAACAAACAACCAGTACCAGGCCCGCAGAGTGGCACCAATGACACAGTGTGGAGGTCACGGGTGGCAAGCGCATGAGGTAGGCAGTGGGCACAAATGGAAAAAATTCTGGCAGCTGGCAAAAAAGGAGCTAGGCCAAAGAGTTGTACAATGAACAGTGTGAGGCACGGCAGGGCAACAGCAAGCCAGCACTAAGGTCAGACAGTGGCACAAATGACACAGTGTGGAGGGCACTTGGGCAGCAGCCAAGTCCAGCAGCATGAGGTCAGGACAGTGGCAACATGAACAAATTCTGGAATGGTGGACAACATAAAAAAGGAGTAGGCCTCAGTGTGGAGGCACGGCAGCACCACGGCAGCCAGAATGAGGTCAGACAGTGGCACAATGACACAGTAGTGGGAGGGCACGACAGGAGTCACAGCAGCAGCATGAGGTAGAGAGTGGCAAATGACATTCTGCAGTGGCAAAATAGTATTAGGACCACAGAGCGGCACATGACTGAGAGCGGAGGTCACGGGCGGCAGCAGCATGTGGTCAGGCAGTGGCCACAATGACAGAGGAGTGGAGAGGTGATGACAGGGAGACAACAGCATGAGGTCGAGAGTGGCACAATGACATTTGAGGTGGCCAAAACGTACCAGGCCGCAGGAAGTGGCACAATGACACAGTGGGGATGTCCACCGGCAACAGCAAACAGCAGCCAGCAGCATGAGCACATTGACGTGCGCTACAATGAGAGAGTGTTGAGGTGGGTAGGCAATACAGGTCCCTGGTAAAGGACAGTGGTGGTAAGGCAGATGGTAGAAACTGTACATCAGCAGCCATGTGTGGCATCAAGGGGTGCCGGCATCAGAATAGTGGCTGAGGCAGGTAAGTTTGATCCAGACATGACGCATAAGGCATTGGTGTGTGAAAAATCCTGGCCGATCCACGCCTGATTTTCATTCTTGACAAGGTCAGTCGTTCAAACATTTCCGTGGACAAAGCGGGTTCTCATTGGGGTAACGATGGCCCCCGCCGCACTGAACACCCGCTCTGATGCCACATATCTGGCGGGCTAGGACAGCTTCTCCACTGCAAACCGGAAGTTGCGCACAAATCCAGTTTGGCTGCCCAGTAGGTCAAGGGATATTCTAACTGGGAGTGGCAGAGTGCTTCCAAGTAGGCCAAACCTGTTGGTTCAGGGAATGACTCATGTCTGCTGCTGCTGCTGCTGGTGACTGCCCTCCTCACTAGGCGGGTGAAGGAAGATCGCTCACTAGTTTTATGACTCCAGACTTTGGTTACCGGTGTGGAGTGGGTACTGCTCCTTAACCCCCCAACTTACCCCAGCAGCCGCGGCGAGTAGTACTGTGAGCGCTTGAGGAACCCCCCCGGTCCAGACATTCAGAGGGAGGGACGATGCCCGCACATAGGCAGCGGCCAACTGATTACGGAGGATTCCCTTATAGTTATCTTGAGTTTGTCTTCCCTCTCAATAGTGGGAAAAAAGGCTCATTTTGGACGGTAGCGAGGGTCCAAATAGGTGGAGAGCCAGAAGTCATCCTCTGCCGGATGTGACTATTCGGTGTCACTGGCCAGGCACAAATAAGCTTGACTCGCGGGACATCTGCACAAGTGACTAACGAGGGGCTCCCTGCCTCCATTCTCCACTGTATACTGCCACGGTGCTTGGGAGTCATCTGCTCATCTTCCTCTTTCCATCCTCCTCCTCCAGCTGCTCCCCTGCTTCCTCCTCTCTTGTCAAATGGGTAGGAAAATCCCTCATTTACCAAGACAATGCTTCTGCTCCAAATGTCCTCCTCCTCATCCTCTACTCCATCTTCAAGTACCCACCGGACTCATGTGGCCACGAGATGTAGTCGCCACATTCAGTCCCTGCCCAGGACAGATTTTTCTGCATCTGTTTTTCCAGGACCATGAAGCAGTGAAGACGTCTATTCCAGCCCGTAGTCCTGGGCGACTGACAAAATAACGTGGACACCTCCTCGAATGGCCTCAACAAACGGGCAGGTTGTCACGCATTGAGCTGCCACTGGTGCCATCAAAAGTTACCACAGGGGAGTACTTCTGTCTGCTGGGATCATCAAAAAAATGTTAATGGCCTTTCTATTTCATACAGTCGGTCCAACATGTGCAGGGCTGGAATTCCAGCGGGTGGATAACATCGCAATATTCAGAGCGATTGGGGGAGGCCGTTTCTGCCGCTGCAACACGTGGAGGGTGTTCCTGGCTTTGTACGAATGCATAACGTGCATGCACAGTTTCCCTGGCCTTTTTCAGAATGTTTGAAGTCGGTGGAATGGGAAGAATTCAGGAACCTTTTACAACCAGATTGAACACGTGCGCCATGCAGGGCGTCTGGACCATCCCTCCTCGGGTGCAGCGCGGACACCATTGTCCTCCATTGTCCGGCACCATGGTTCCGATTTGCAGTTGGCGACGGAGAAAGCCACACATCGGATTTCTTGCTGGCCATGACGCGTGAGCAGTTCCTACCCTGTTGTGACTTCGTTCGCCGGAGCAGCTAGGTGTAGAACTGCGTGAAACTCTGTGCCCTACACCTCTTTGGGTATGATGGAGCAGAGTACTTGTGGAGGCTGAGATGGTGGTTGGTTGGTGGAGGAGTTGGAAGGAGGAGGCGGACATTGGCGCATGGAGCAGAAGTTTGACAAACGGTGGAGGAGAAAGCGGCGTCTCCTGTCCAAGTTGTTGGTTGCTGCCTGGGCCAGGAAGAACCATTCACCCAGTGGGCAGTTCTAAAAAAGGAATGTACTGGCCTGGACCGTAGTTTACAGTCCAGACGTCCGCTCTGCCGTGTACCTTGTAACAAACCGATTAAGCTCAATTGACTGACACAACTTCTCTGTTTCATATTTATATGAAGTGCTGGTATGCCTTTTTGGAAAAGAATTACGGCTTGGAACTATTCCATCTCGGCTCGGCAACAAGCCATTAGTTCCTCTGAAGGGTGCAGAGTCCACCATTTGGAAAGGGAGGGACTGCAGTACCAACTAATTTGGACAGGAGCAAGGTCAGATGCTTGCACTTTGGATGTGTTGGACGCTACTGTTGTCTCTTTAAATCGGGCCTCTCTGAACGTCTGCTGGCGCCTGAGTAGCGTGGAGGGCAGGACGCATCTGGACCCGGGAGAGGATGTAAAGAGAAACAGCTGCTTCTGAGAGGTGGTGGAGCCTTGACTGGTGGAAATGGCATGCGTGACCACTGGCCGCTGCTGCTGCATGCAGCGGCAGGATGGACCAACACTCTGAGCCAACGTTATTCTCCTAGGCCACCGGATTGTGACGCTGCATGTGTTGACTCAGGGCCGTTGTGCCTACGTTAGCTCCCTGGCCTACGCTTCACCTTTAAGCCCACGATTCTATATACCCATATTCGGCTCCTGCGGTGTCTTAGCAAAGAACTGCCAACACCGCCGAGTAGCTGATTTTACCGCCAAAACGCTCCGCACTGAGTGACTACTGCGCCGCTGCTCGCTGAGCCCCTGTGCCTCGATACTGTCTTGGACTGCGAAGCGGGTTTTCTTCCCCGTGGCGCTTGGCTTCCCGCTCACTATGATGCTTCCCCTGCTGACTCACGGCACACAACCCACATGCTGGCTGCGCCCTGCTGAGCGCATGCTGACGCCCTCTTTCCTGTCGATGGATGAAGCCCTTGCTTCACCAGGCTCCCAAGTGCGCGGTCGTGCTACATCATCAAATCTATTTGTGTTTCATCGTCACTACTGTCCTCATCACTGGTCTGGTAAGCCGAGGCTGACCCTCTCACCACATTGACCTACAATGCCACTCTCCCATCTATTACTTTGCCGCCATACTTGCAAGAAGCTGGGGATATTGCACCATTTCTTCGCTGCCATAGTAGCTGCTGACTGCCCTCCTCAAATTGTTTAATACTCGCGTTATAGTGGCATTGAGCCCAGACCAAATAGTTAGATCCCTGGCTGAGGGCAACTGGATGGGGACAGGAGGCGGGGTGAGGAAGGTGGGGGCCATGACCCGCTCCCGGGGCATGCCAACAAGTGTTGGTGTATGAGGTTCACAAGAATCCTAGGCTGGGGTTGTCAGATGTCCTCTGGGAGGAACGAGGATGACTAGTCAACCAATCAAGAAACCTTGGGTTGCTGAACAACACACGGCCCGCTTGATTGACAGCGGGCAGTTGTGGGCCTCACCGGAGTGACCCCTGCTGCGAGTCCCACTTGCTGTGCTGCGTCGACACTGGGCCCGTTTCAGCAAAAGTTTGTGCAATGCCACTCGCAGTGCAGAGCTGCCACCTCTCGGTCAGAATACTGCTTGTCTAAAATGTACAGACACTGTTTGATGAAGCTATCCTGTATATGATAAATATACACCTGTTTTTGACTCCAAAATGAACCCAGTAAACAAGCTTGGGTAACCCTTGGATATAAATTGCGATCAACACAAATGGCCAGGAAAAATTTACTTGTATGTGTGTTTAAAGCAACTGTGTGTTTTACTAAATGTAAAAGGCACAAACAGCTATTTAACCTTCGTTGTGAATTATAATGATACAAGAAAACTGTATATATTTACGGTGTTGAAAAAGGACGGTTTATATTTTGTCAGCACAGCGCAAAACAACGCTTAATTAACCCCTAGGATGTAAATTGCGCATAGAATTGAGCTCACCACAAATAGTAGCTTTCTGTAGCGTGTTACAATGGTGTTGTTCTACGCACACAAACAAGAGATTAAATTGTAATTATACTTTTGGATTTGGTGTATTAGGCTACAAAAAAAAAATATATATTTGGCGTTGAAAAAGACAGGTTTATTTTTGTCAGCACAGCAAGCAAAACAAACGCTCTTAATTAACCTGGATGTAAATTGCCAATAGAATTGAGCCCACAAAATAGTAGCTTTGTTTAGCGTCGTTAAATGGCGTCTCTTTCTACGACACACAACAAGAGATAAAATTGTCATTAACCTTTGCCTTGTGAATTAGGCTACCCTAAAAAGATATATATATTTGGCGTTAATAAGACCGGTTTATTTTTGTCAGCACAACCAAGCAAAAAACGCGTAATTAAACCCGGGATGTTAATTGGGCAATAGAATTTAGCCACCACAAAATAGTAGCTTTGTAGAGGTTCACATATGGTGTATTTTCTACGACCACACAACAAGAGATAAAATGTAATTAACCTTTGCTGTGTGAATTAGGTACCAAAAAAAAATATATATATTTGGCGTTGAAAAAGACGGTTTATTTTTGTCAGCACACACAGCAAATACAACGCTTAATTAACCCTGGATGTATAAATTGCGCAATAGAATTTGAGCCACACAAACTAGTAGCTTTGTAGCGTGTTTACAATGGCGTATTTTCTACGCCACACAACAAGAGATAAAGTTGTAAATTAATTTGTTGTGAATTCAGGCTACAAAAAAAATAATAAATTTGGCGTTTGAAAAAGACGTTTATTTTTGTCAGCAACAGCCAGCAAAACAACCGCTTAATTAACCGCTGGATGTAATTGCGCAATAGGAATTGAGCCACCACAAACTAGTAGCTTTGTAGGTGTTACAATGGCGTATTTCTACGCCACACAACAAGAGATAAAATTGTAATTTACCTTTCGCTTAGTGAATTAGGCTACCAAAAAAAAATATATATTATTTGGCGTTGAAATAAGACGGTTTATTTTGTCAGCACACTGCAAAACACGCTAATTAACCCCTGATGTAAAGTGCGCAATAGATTGAGAGCCAAAAATGAAGTGGTATTTTGTATTGTAAAAAACCGCTGTTTCTTTAAATGGAATAAACAGGATCTGGCTGAGATCCCACTTGGATCATTGAATGTCTATGCAGCTGCAGTGGACGCACACTGGATTTCAGATCCAATACCCCAAAAAACTCAGAATATAGAACATTCAGGAAACTGTCTACTGAGACATGCTGAGACACCCCACAAAAATCGCTGTGTAAAAATCAGTTCTTCGAAAGCGCTATTCACCCGCAGCAGAACCTTCCCTGTCAGTACAAGTGAGAGGAGTGTGAGCTCCAGCGGCGCGCTCGGTCTTATATGCTGCGGGGACGTCACAAGAATCCCGCCGGTCTCTGATTGGCTTCATCTCTGCAATGTCTGCAGGCTATGCCCTTCTTTCCTCCCAGAGTGCTTTGTTTTTTTTGTTTTACCACATTGTACACACCATGTGCTCGCAAGGCCCATTTTATCAATGGAAAAAGCACACTTCGTTCCCGCGAATACCCCAAAGTTCGATTTTCGTTACGACCGAAGTTTTTCTGGTGAAATTCTAAACGAATTCCACTTCGTTAGAATCGATTCGCCCATCTCTAACTATAGCCCATAGTAAGTATTATTGAGAGAAAAAAAATTAGGGTTAGTATCTGTAAACATCGAAATTTCACTCTGTAAGCCAACTACAGGGGCATTAATAAACATATCAAATAGAAAATGGCCCAATACAGATCCCTGTTTACCCAAAATGTAACTGTAACCCAGTCTGAGTACGTTCCAGTTAGAACCCCCCTCTGAATTGTATTACTAAGCCAATTGTTAAAGGGGTTTTGCCACGATCTAATGTTGACGTGGTATCCTCCAAAATGGGTATTTAATCACTTTTCTAAATGTTGTGTAAACAAATGTGTTTACTGTGAGAGCTGCGAGCCTGCTTAGTCAGCTTAGTTTCCTGGACTGTTTACATTAACTACAACAAGGAGCTGATCTGGCCAGCTTAATTGTATTGCAACTTCTTATCTGATAGCTGGGCAAATGAACAAGCCCTTTGAAGGTAGGGGGGAGAATCAAAGCCTGTGTCTGCTGTATTGGAATCCACTGGTTGTTATGTAATTAATCTGAGGTACAAACATGCAGATGTCCTGCTCAGACACTCTCCATCCCCTGCAGCAGTTAGTGAACACTGCCTGCTCGGATCTTATCTTCTCTCCTGAGCAGATAAGAGGGACAACACAACCTGTATAGCTTGTGAACAATACAGTTATCTTCTGTGGTTTAGTCAAACATGTTTTCTCAACTCCAGAGACTAATATCAGCATCGGGAGCGTGCATGTGAGGTGGCTGAGATGACATCATGGAGGAGACACTTGTTACACAGAAACACAACGCCCCTTTTTTCAAGTTCAGCCTGTTAGGTGAGGAAACCACTTCTTGTCAAAACCCCTTTAAATTTACACAGACTGTATTTCCAAGAGTCCCAGCATTATCTTTTTATAAACCAACCTTTTAGGTGGCATAGTGTAAAATGTCTTTATGAAAGTCTCAATACACAACATTAACAGTCTTGCCCAGGTTCAGCCTGAAACCTACTTCCTCATAGAAGCTGATTAGATTAGTTCGACATGACCAATCCATCATAAACCCAAGATGATGTTGTGTTACAAGGTGCTTTTCATTGGGATATGCCAGAACAGCATGCCTTTCAAATATTATGCCCGTAATTCCTGTGGAACAGACCCTGTCATTATAGAATCCTTTAAGGATTGTGAAAACTGTAGAAAATACTTGCTGGTTTGGTCACGTAGCCCTTCCCTATAACAAAAAAAAAACCTGAAATAAAAAATTTTCAAATTGTCATATGTATCCCAAAATAGAATTAATACAAAGTATAACACAGCTCATGCAAGCTCTCAAATAGCTCAATTGATAGAAAAAATAAATCTTCTGGCTGTCGCATTGCAAATTCTGAGTATTTTTATAATACTGTGCAGAATCCAACCAGTATTTTGTCTATGTTGGGTGGACGCACCCAAACTGTGCACTATAATCATTGCTGACTTCATTAAACTTTTCACCAGTGTTCTGTATACTTTTTTTTTTCTTTAATGATACTAACACAATGAAAGACAATTTTTTTCAATAGTTTTGGGCATTAGATGTGTTTAGAGTACAATATGACTGTCTTGTTTGTTCCTTGGTTTTCATGATGTTTGTTCACCAGTGTTCTCCAACAAACCTCTTAGGCCTTCACAAAACAGCTGTAGTTATAGTGAGAATAAATGACATACAGATATACTCTATTTACTAAGTAGGCGACTTCTAGAATTTTTTTGTTTTTCAAAAACATGGAAAAGCACATATCATTTTCTTTACAGTTCACAAATACTGGCTACTTTGTGTTGCTTTATCCCATAAATATCAATAAAATAAATTTAAGTTTGTGGCTGTAACGTTTAAAAATGAAGAACAGTTCAAGGGGTAGGAAGACTTTTGTAACCCCACTGTATATAATGATGAAGACAATCAATTGCATGTATTTTTGGAAAAATGTCAAACTTTAACCAGTTTGCACCTCCGTCCCATCCTATTGACTCTTAGGCTAGGACTACACAGCATGGGACAAAAACTGTTGGTAATCCACGGGCATATTGTCCTATGGTTTTTGTCACCTCGGTCAGTTTTAGCTTTTTTGCTGTCGGCTCGTTCAATTGAATGTACAGGAAACAGACGGCAAAGTGCAAAACTCCAGCAAAGTTTGCAACATATTGCAAATTCCTTGGACTTTTAGTGCAACGGTAAAAAAAACTGTGCCTTATAGACTACAGCAGTGTTTTCAGTGCTGTCTATTGTGCACAGTGTACAATTGGATTCTCGGCGGTTTCAGTATTTTGAATCTGATGGCATTTCTATGCTGTGTAGATATAGCCTTATTCTTTTTCCCAGGTTTAGACATGAGGAACAACTCTCTTCAAGTCTCCAAACACCAGATAATAGAACTGGAACCATGGGACCTTTTTTCCCTTTTTTTTTATTTAGAATGCAACTGCGGTGAACAATATCTGTCATGGTGAGTAAACACTGTAGTATTGTGCGAGTTGTGCTTCCTCATTGATTGACTGTATGTACATGATAGCAAGATAAAGTTGCCAAGCACTAAGGTATATTAGAATAGTGCTGGTGGAAAGGAGTATTGCAACTCCCAGAAACTAGTATATATATTTTCCACAGCACACAAGGACAGTCGAAAAAAGATTTTTTTCCATTTGCATAAATCTTTATATAGGTCAAATTTACATAACATTAGTTCCATACATAGTTTTTACATGGATTTACATAATTTTACATGGCATTTACAAAATGGGATTGTATTTACAAGATGGGATTTTTTAGGTGGAAGGATACTGTGATCAATTTTTATCTAAGACGTTTCGGTTGAGTTCAACCTTTCTCAATTTAGATCACTAGAAGAAAACAAAGGAGAAGTTAAATAGAAAAATGTGATAGAATGGAATACAAACAGGAAAAGAAAAAAGGGAATAAGACCTGAGCTAGAGAGTAGAAGGTAAAAAGGGGGGAGTTATAACAGAAAAAATGGAGAAAAAAAGGGGGGCTAGAGAATGGAAGAAAAAAGAAGAAAACATGATAAGACAGGATCAAGGGAAAATATATCTGGGCTGTTGCTTACCAAGGTGGGTAGATGCCAGAAAAAAATGCAGAGAGGATGTATGGAAAAAATTAGCTAAACAAATAGCTGTATGGGAGTCTTTTACCACCTTGATTTTTGCTCATACAAAGACGGTTTATCTTTGTCTTCATCTCATTATAATATTTTTTCCTTCTTTCTTTCCACTCATTTCTTATTTTTCTCTCATATCTTCTTTATTTCTCACACACACATATTTGGGCTGTCACACATACTCTTGTACATTTTGATTTCCTCATTAACTTTATACCATTAGTTCTCTTTATTCAGACTCCTCTATCACATTGCTGGCCTTAAAGTACGTGTCCGGACGATGCCTCATTTACATACTCCTTCGCATACTCCATCCCCTTAGCTTCTTCCACGCTCCTAGTGACATGACACTCCCACTGCGCTTACGCAGTCAGTCCACACACGCGCCTCAGTGCGCGGCTCCCCGTGCATGGCGCGCTCGAGCACGGAGATGCTGACGCACTTCCTGTCCTGCCCCCGTCCTCAGCTACCGTCTGCGCAGGCGCCGCACCATGTGTTTAACATGCGGCGGCGCTCAAAAACATAGGACCGCGCAGCGCCCTTTTGTCCTCAGTGGTCGCAACCAGCGCCAGTATCCCCTTTATCCAGTACGTCTCTCTACCCCTGATCTTATCCTTACTTTCACCTACTTATATACAATTATAAGCAGCTCACTATATACCTGTGTATACACCCCACTAAACTTTCATATACTCCCTTCTACATATCATATACCCTATATTATATGATACAATCATACACCGTCAGCTTACCCCTGCAAACATCTCATTTTCAGCCATTATACAACTGCCCTTCACTACTATTTATACCCTGATCAGTTTTTCACACAATTTTACGGTTCTTTACAGCTTTTGCACAAAACCTTTTTTCTCATCGCCACCGTCCTGCAGCTGTAAGTTTATTTCTCCCACTTACCTCTGGTCATTTTTATCTCCATGTGCCAGTCATATTATTCTCTTTTCTCCCATACAGCTATACAGCTATTTGTTTAGCTCATTTTTTCCATACATCCTCTCTGCATTTTTTTCTGGCATCTACCCATCTTGGTAAGCAACAGCCCATCTATATTTTCCCTTGATCCTGTCTTATCATGTTTTCTTCTTCACTCATTCTTTCCTTTCTTCCTCTTCCCCCCTTTTTCTTCCATTCTCTAGCCCCCCTTTTTTTCTCTATTTTTTTCTGTTATAACTCCCCCCCTTTTTACCTTATACTCTCTAGCTCAGGTCTTATTCCCGTTTTTCTTTTCCTGTTTGTATACAATTCCATTTTTCTATTTTCTAAACATATCTTTTTGTTTTCTTTAGGATCTAAATTGTGAAAGTTTGAAGTCAAACGAAACGTCTCTAGATTAAAATTGATCACCGTATCCTTCACCTAAAAAATTTCCCTATTTGTATAAATACAATCCCATTGTTGTAAATGGCATGTAAAATTATGTACAATCCATGTAAAAACTATTGTAGGGTGACTAATGTTCGTAATGTGAACGGTGACCTAAATAAATATTTATGCAAATGAAACAAATCTTTTTTTCGACTGTCCTTGTGTGCTGTGGAAAATATATATACTAGTATGTACATGATAACAGATAATAAATGACTGAGTGGTGACTTTAACCTGGCTGTGCTCTTTGTCTTCTCCAGTCAAGTATAGATGGGATATATATGTGGTGTGTTGTATTAGTCAGTGCTTATCCTAACCACATTTGTAGTGGCTCAGGTCTTATACTACACTGCATACTGGAGTTGTCCTGTACAAAGTTACGTAGGACAACATTTATACAACTTGGCGCCTACACACCAGTTGTAAATAGAAATAGAGGAGTGTATATTACTACAGTATGAATAAAAGTGCTAAGCTCCAAACATTTTGGCGCATAACTTTCAACATTGGCGCATAGAGTATTATGCGGCAATCTTTGTATGGCGGTTTTGCACCAAACTTTGGCGCATTCTAGGTGCATTAATATGTGTTTTTCTGGGCGCACACAGCACTAAGTTTGGCTGTACACCTGTTTATACATGTATATGTAAGCCTAGTACCGAGGGCAGGTTTTCCGGGAATACAGCGAAGTGCACGGACAAAGCACACGACTCCAACACCAGCTCAACAACGGGTTTGTTTCTTGAATTTTCTGAACCTGATCCCCAAACACAAATTTACAAATAGTATCATGGGTCCCCTGTGCTGCATAGCACGCTGCCATGAAGTTGTGTTACTCCTTGGTTGACACGGTAACTTTACTAACCGTGGGGTTCAGACAGGCCGATAACAACAACTTAACTTCTTAATACCCGTATCACCAACGGGAACAATTGTGTATGGTGGCAAGTTTGCAGGGGCGCGTGGTGCAGCCACAGCAGCTTACACAGCTATAAATGATTTACCCACTTCCTCCCAAACGCAAGTGACAACAAAACTTTCCTCACAGATGAACGGTTCAAGTAGCTAATGGTGCAATTATAGTAAACTATCCAAGTCATGAACAGGAGGATGTATTTGGGAAACCCTCCTTTGGCCTGTAAAATGAGCATAATAACTGATTAATATCATGCCCTTCTCACAGTCCTGAACTCGTTGGCATGCACGCATCCGCTCGAGGTACTTAAAGTATGGCCAGGCAATCCATGTCCTCCGGTGCAGATGGTGGAATGGATGGTCCGGCTGCAGACAGTCCTCTCTATCTTGGAGCTTGTCCTTCTTGTCCAGGAGTTCTCTCTCTCCCTCTGCTGATGGCGTTTTATAGACAGTAGGCTCTCCTTGTCCCTGGAACGACTGTGAATCTGGCTCCTTTAGCTCCATGTCTCTGTCCTGTCGGTTCTCCTCAGGAGTCTCAGCAGCTTCTCAAAATGGCTGGCTTCATGTGCCAGAGTCTTATCATGTCCCTCATTTACATATACTGGAAACTGGACATAGCGGCATCTTGTGGCCAAACCGTAGAATACAAAGAAACATTTTACAACTGTCATGCATGGGATTTTACTTAGAAAACACAAGGAGGCTGCCCACTATCCCACATATAGAACACTGTGGCAGCAAATTTTGGCAATAAAAAGAATGATGCAATAAAAAAAAATCATCTGGTCATGCCTTTATACAGCAGTTGACAGAAAAATTCAAATGCTCTCAAAACATGGCAGCATTAAACATAAGAAAACCTAACAAAGTATAAAAAATGTATCAATTTGGTTTCCTCAAAATTGCAAGCTGTAAAAACAAAACCCCCCAAAAATGTCAAAATCATTGTTTTGTTTACAACCCTCCACATAAAAGTTAGAGGGGTAAAAGTATTTAATATTCATAAAAATAAAAAATAGGAGAAAAAAAACTTAACTTTTAAGCCCACTTGTTCCAGTGCCACGGTCGATCCAGGGTTGCAGTATGAAATCAGCCGTTTTATTTGACTCACGTGACCCTGCAGCTATCCACAGGCTTCAGAGGTCTCTAACTGGATATAAAGCATGTGACCGCTGAAGTTTTTGCAGGGTCACATGAAGACTGAACTGGGAAGTCATCGATCACCAAGTTCGGCTGCGGTGCTGGAAAGAGCAGGTTTGCAACATAATTTTTTTTATTATTATTATTTCTAATCTTCCCCAAACAGCTAACAAGCATTTAGCCTTTTGGAACTTCAGAACCTCTTCAAATTCAAGATGAGACTTAAAAACCATTCCAGAAAAATCTATACTCCAAAATCTACAGTAATTGGTACTACCTCTATTCTAAGTCTTGTCTTCTGGCCAGACCACAATATACAACCTCATAGTGAGAACTGCCATTTTGGGAAAAATTTGCATCATAAATTATGAGATGATTTTTCTTCTCTATTTCTAGTAAAAATGAGAAAAATTAAGTTACAACTGTGAAAGTCAAAATCCTTACTGAAATTAATTCCTTGAGGTGGCACAGTTTCCACAACAGGGTCACTTTTATATGGGTTTCTACTGTAGTGGAACCTGCACAGGTTTGCAAATGGGATAAGTAGCCCAAAAATAATTCTAGTAAAAAATTACAAGTATTGAGATTTGGTGCTGCCTACATATACTGTTACTAATGCAGGAAAGTTTTATCAGGATTTTTACCTGCACTTTTTGGGCAGAAACTGCCATGGCACCATATTAACTGGAAGTCGATAGACATAAAATTTGCTATATACAACGTTTAAATTTGTTTTTTACATTAGGTGCATTTTTTGGACAGCAGAAATTTTTTCCAAATGCAGCATGCTGTAGATGTAGCATTTCTCATGCAGTTTTTGCCCTATAGAGATTTAGGGCAACATGTCTGAAAATTGGTTATGCCACGGCAGTTTTTAGATGCATTAATTCAGTGTTAAGTCCGATCTTCTCAAAAATCTGACATCAGGTATACTATAAAAAAATGTAATGTGTTTTTTGATACATTATTATTTGTAGCATTTTTTCACAGTACAAATCATTTGATTCAAAAAGGAATCATTAAATCACAAGATCTATGGATCACAAAACTTAAAAGAAATCTATCGCCAATTTTAAAAAAAAATATTTAAACAAGATCCTGAAACATATTCTTGTCTTCTTAACCATTCTTATTTTCTGATTGCAGATTTTTTTTATTCTGTTTTCTGTAGATTATGATGAAGGCAGACATTTTGTCTTTTTGTCTGTTTTGTCTTTGTTTGATTTCTTTAAGACATTACGGGGCTTTAAAATTTGGTAGCAATTGTTCACATTTTCAAGAAAATTTACATCACAAAACTTTTTAGGGACCAGTCCAGTTCTGATGTGACTTTGAGTGGTCTATATGTTAGACACCACCATAAATGGCTTCACCTAAAAAAAACTTCACCCCTTAAAGTATTCAAAATGGCATTTAGGAAGTTTGTAAACCCTTTGGGTGTTTCACAGAAATTAAAGCAAAGTGGAGAACAAATGTCAAAAGTTCACTTTTTTGCCGATTTTCAATTTTAATTCATTATTTACTGGAACATAGTAGATATTACCAAGAAAATTCAACTCATTATTGATTCCCCTTATTCTGCCATCTTTTGAGATATCCAATATGTGGCCCTTGTGTGCTATTTGACTCAACCACAAGCCTCAGAATAGGATGAGCACCTACAGGATTTTGGGGTCACATTTCCATTACCATATATTTTAGACACCATTTCATGTTTGTGGGAATCCTAAGCTGTTAAAACTTTATAAACACCCCTAAAAAACCTCATTTGGAAAACTCTACACCCTTAAAGGGACTGTAGGGGAGGATATTATACAAGGGTGATTCGCCTGATTTTTTTAACTTGCAGTTTTAGCTGAAAATTACCAGGAATCATAGAAAAAAATACTCCAAAATATTTACTGAATTTCTTCCAGGTTCGGCAATACTCTATTTATGGGTGTAAATTGCTGTTCAAGGCATGACAGGGTATACAAGGGAGGAAGCCCTATCTAGCTTTTGAAACACAGAT
The DNA here is from genome assembly GCA_025379985.1 of Phyllomedusa bahiana. NCBI lineage: Eukaryota > Metazoa > Chordata > Amphibia > Anura > Hylidae > Phyllomedusa > Phyllomedusa bahiana. The sequence goes on from JAODAL010012358.1 coordinate 58,141, forward strand.
TTTAATGGGTGCCATGTCACATTTGCAAAGCCCCCAAAATACCAGAACAGGTGAAACATCCCAGAAGTCACCCCATTTTTGATTCGACACCCCTCATGGATCTCATCTAGGGGTGTATTGTGCATTTAGGGCCCACAGGTGTTACAGTGTTTTTTTTAGAATTGGGCCATGAAAATGGGGGGTGCAATTCTGCCATTGTTTTTTGGGCTTCATTTTTTAAGCCTTTACCATGTGGTATAAATGAGAGGATAACTTTACTATGCAGTCGGTAAAATTACAACTATGAAACAAGACCATACTCACAGCTCAAAGGCTGGACTGAAACTGAACCCAGTAAAGATGTAACACTGGCCCCTAACATATTGAAGGTGTGTGAGTGGTTGTCTTATCGTTATTTTTGCATTCGTGCAATTTCCCCATGTATTATACTGTGGCTTTTCTGCATACTGTGTGAACAGGTATCAATTTAATGTGCAGTCTAATTGCAATTTGCAATTGTTGAATAATTCGGATACTTATGTGGTTTTGAAATATAACCCTACCTCCGATTTAAGCTCCAAATTAAGTGATATTCTTAAACAGGGAGTTCTTTCAGGTGTTTTAAAACAAGCGACTGCTGAAAAAATGTTACCCTCTAATCCCATCACACCCATTTACCATGCCTTGCCTAAGATTCACAAAGGAGGCTTTCCTCCAGCATTTTGACCCATCGTTTGGTGGTGGTTGGCTTCCTTTAAATGAGCAATCTGGGACCAAGGGCGTTCCCTAGGGGCGGCGGGCAGGGCGTTTGCGACCGCCAGGGGCGCGAGGCTCCGCTCACCCTGAGGGGGGCGCCGCAGCAGCACGCCCTGCCCGCCCGGATGGAGCGTGCCCCATGACTCTGCGCGGCTGTTTGTTTTATAACAACGCGCAGAGCAGCAGTGCCAGTACAGGGGGAGGAGGCAGGGACAGATCGTTCCCGTCCTGACTCTTCAACCTGTGTATCAGCGTCGCAGGGGGGCGCACGCTTTTCACCGCGCCCCTGTGACGCTCGATCTCCCGGCTGGCAGCTCTGCAGCGAAGGAGATCCCATGGGAGCTGCGCTTGCAGCGTAAACGGCGTGATGAGTCACGGCCGCTTACACCGCTCAGCAGCTTCCGGAGCTGGGACGTGTGGATTCGTGAAGTCTGGTAAGTAATTTTTTGTTATTTTATAATTACTTAAGGGGGGGCTCACTGGCTACAATGGGGGCATCACTGGCTACGAAGAGGGGAATCACTGGCTACCAGTGGGGGCATCACTGGCTATAATGGGGGCATCACTGGCTAGAAGAGGGGCATCACTGGCTACATTGGGGGCCATCCTTGATACAATCGAGGGGCCATCAATGGCCTGGCTATAATGGGGGCTTTCAAGGGCTATAATGGGGCACACTGGCTACAAGAGGGCATCACTGGCTAACAATGGGGGTAATCATTGGCTATTTGGGGGCATCACTGGTACAATGGGGGCATCACTGGCTATAAGAGGGGCATCACTGGGCATCACTGGCTATAAGGGGGGCATTCACTGGCGTACAAGGGGGGAATCAGCTGGCTACTAGGGGGCATCATTGGCTGATAAGGGGGCATCATTGGCTATTAAGAGGGGCATCACTGGCTACAATGGGGGCACTCATGGCTACTAATGGGGACATCCACCGGCTATAAGAGGGGCGATCCACTGGCTATAAGGGTGAGCGATCCTTAGCTACCAATGGGGGGGCATCACTGGCTTACAATGGGGGCATTCACTGGCCTATAAGGTGGCCCCCATCACTGGCAAAGGGGGCACACTCGGAAAAGGGGGGCATCATGGACTATAAGAGGGGCATATCACTGGCTATCAGGGGGCATCTACTGGCAACAGGGGGGGCAACATTCACTGGCTTTCAGGGGATGGCATCACTGGCTACAAGGGGGGCATCATGGCTACGGGGGGCATCTGTGGTGCAGGGGGCATCTACTGGCTGCAGGGGGAATCAACTGGCTACAAGGGGGCTCATGGATATGGGGGCATCTTGCTGGCTTGCGGGAGGGCATCACTGGATACAGGGGGCATCAATGGCCTATAGGGAGGGACATCTACTGGCTACTGGGGGCATATACTGGCTACAGAGGGGCATCATGGCTACCAGGGTGTATTCACTGGCAACTGGGAGGGCATCTGTCTGGTACAGGGGGGCATCACTGGCTACAGGGGGGCATCTTCGAGTGGCTCACAGGGGGCATCACTGGCTACAGGGGGCGCTACTACCTAGCTACACGGGGCATATTACATGGCTACCATTGAGGTGCTATAGATGGGGATTGTATAGAGGATAGGGAATTGGTAGAGATGTGCTGATAAATTGAGGAGTACTTAAGATGTTTGTTTTGTAAATTTTACAGTGAAGAGTTGGGAATAGTCGTTATGGCGTTCTGGGAAGATGGAAAAGAAGAAGAGAAAGAGAACAATCTTCAGAGACGTCACCTGTGAGTCACTAGATATACACTTTACTGTAATCATTTATATGTTAGCATAGCCTGTGTACTGGAGTGTATCCACCACTGTAATGGTCACTGTATGCCGGGGAATATTGGTTGTAGTATAATTTTTTATAGTCAGTAATGGTCGACGAGTTTGTATTATCCGGTCGAATTTGATAGGTGGTTGATTATGTAGGTCATGGTGTGGTTTTATTTTTCGGTCACTGTGTGTGTTGGTGATATGTGGTCTTAGAGGGCTTTGGGATTCTGGTTGCGTGTAATGTTGTAGCAGTGTTATTTGGTAACTGTATGACTATTATTTAGTCAGTATTTATACCGTAGCAGATCTTGTGGTAAAGCCTTTTTGTTTATTTTGGCTTTGGTTTATGGTTTGTGCACTGTCGGCGCGCGTATGTTACGGGAGGGGTGGGGGGGGGGGGGACACATTTTCACCTCGCCCTGAGTGAAAATTTAGGTACTAGAACTGCCTGTGGGCGATGGGTTCGACTTGCAACTTCAACCCGTTGTGATACAATTACCAGGTTACCTCCGAGATACAAAACAGCTCGTATGTATTATGGAAAAATTGGCTTGGCCTACTAATGGCATTAGGATCGCATGCGATGTAGTGGGGTTATACCCTTCTATTCCACATGAACTAGTCATTACAACACGCAAACATAGTAACTTCTCGGTAGAAAAGCAGGAATTTATTGTTAAGGCAGTTGACTATCTTCTGCACCACAACTATTTTATGTTTAATGGGTGCTTTTTCCTACAGACGTGTGGCGCTTCAATGGGAGCTAGGTTCTCCCCATCATTGGCGGGTATTTATATGTCTTTTGAAGACTTGTACCTGTTCAGTGATAACAATGTTTTTTCACGCCATGTCTACTGGTTTTGTAGATATATCGATGATTTATTGTTCATCTGGACAGGGCCCATTTTACTGGTAGATTTCATCAAGTATTTAGATAGCAACTCCAAAAATCTGCGATTCACATTCCATAGTCATAGTACGTGTATAGATTATTTGAATGTAACTTTAACAGCAATAGGAGAAGGTAAACCAATACAGGTTAGTCCTTACAAAAAGCCCAGTGCAAAGAACACTGTTCTGAGAGCCACATCATGTCACCTGAAGCATGTTCTTCGGAACATACCTTTGGGTGAAATGTGTCATATAAGGCGCAATTACACTGATGATTCTCTTTTCGCTGTCCATCAAAAAGAGTTATGCCATAATTTTAAACAATGAGGATACCAACAAGAAATTCTCAATAATGCAGCAAGCAAGATTGATAACATGGATAGGAACACTTTGATTACAACTATTAAGTGCAAGAGGAATTTTTCCTCTTTTGGAAAAATTACTTTCAGCACACGTTATAGCCATCAATTTTCACAAATTGTCAGAATCGTCAAAAATCACCTTCCCTTATTGTATATCAACTCTAAAAAACAACATGTGATTTGTGTCCCGCAGAACCCCAAGTCTAGGTTCTGTTTTTTCCCCCAGTCTGCTAGAACCCAAGAAACCGGATGGTTAGAAACAAAAGTTTTTTTTTAAATGTGGGCACACCATTTGTACCATATGAAATTTTGTGGATATAACCAGCACTTTTGTTTCTTATAGTTACGGAAAAAGGTTCTCAATTCAATCACACATAAATTGTAACTCCAAATTCGTAGTGTATCCTATTAACTGCAGGGTTTGCCACCTGCAGTACGTAGGATGCACTACTGGCCCCTTAAAAATTCGCATACGTCGGCATCTATCGGATGCCGTGAGACCTTGCACTTTCAAATCTTTGGCAGTCTCGCGGCACTTTTCTGAGGTACATGGTTGGGATGTCTCCACACTTACAGTAGTAGGTATAGAAAAAATATATGTCCATTGAGAGGAGGAGAACTTCAGAAAAAATTATTTTCAAGAGAGGCCTGTTGGATTTTTAATTTATCCACCCCCACACCACTAGGTCTGAACACCAAGTAAGATATATCCTATCAATACTAATCTGGTTTTTCTATATGTGAGTAATATATTTAAAATATCTAATAGCTTGTTTCTATTTTGATTAGCGAATAGTCGTATTTGTTACGATGTTTATGCATATCGATATGTTTGTTGCAACATTGGATTAAATTGTTATTTTTAATCACTTGTTATTATTTTAAATAGGACAAGCCCTATTTAAATGGATCTTTTCCTTGTAACCAGTATGCACAATGCAGCCATAAGTAAGGGAGCAATCTCCCAAAATGCGTCGGTGTGAGTTATGTAGGATTTTCTAACAGCTTACTGTTCGCGTTACTCAACACCTCCTCATGTGCAATGAAGAATTGGTAATGTTTTTTTCTTTTTGCTTTAATTGTTTTCAATTAAATTTTTGGCGGACAATATCTTAACCACATTTGCTTTACTTGGGCTGAACTCCCCTCTTGATCCGGAAGCTGGTTTCCACACACCTGTGGACTTTTTGCCTCTACTCAGTCTAATTGTTCCCTAGTGTGGGGTATGTGAGCTACTTCTCAGCAATCAGTTGCACCTGTTTATCTTTCCCAAGTAGCATAGGGGCCAGTGTTACCTCTTTACTGGGTTCAGTTTTAGTCCAGCCTTTGAGCTGTGAGTATGGCCTTGTTTCTTTGTTTTTTGAGTGATTAATGTCCTACAATTACAACTATATAAATTTTACATATTTTTATATAGTTTTTTAATATAGGTTTTAAACTACTTGAACACAATAAAAATGCGTTTGTAACAAATTGCGTTTTTCTGTTGTCATAGTTTGACAACCATAACTTTTTTTATTTTTCTGCATACGGAGCTGATTAAAGGCGTGTTTTTTGTGAGATGACTTGACGTTTTCATTGATACCATTATGGGGTTCATATGATGCTTAGATCACTTTTTATCAAGGTTTTTGGTAGCGCAATGAAAAAACAGCTAGTTTTTTACCGTGCGATAAAAATGACATGATAACTTTACTCAGCAGGCCAATATGAGTATAGTAATACCTAATTTATAGATATCTTTATGTTTTACTGCTTTTACACAATAAAAACACTTTTATATAGAAAAGAAAACTTTTTTGCATCACCATAGGTTGAGAGCCCTGAGTGTTTTACTTTTGTGAGTTGTTTTTTTTTGCGGGATGAGTTGATGTTTTCATTGGCACCATTTTAAGGCACACATTACTTTTTCTTTGCTTTTTAATCCATTTTTGGGAGGTAGGATAAAAAATCCTGGTAGTGTTTTTTATTTTTATTTTTCACAGCACTCACCATGCCGTACATGAGACATGTTAGTTTTACTCTGCTGGATGATATGATTATGTTTTTTTTATATGGGCTTTTTATGTTGCAGCAGTTTAAAAAAAGTTTTGATTGTTTAAAACAATGTTTATGCATTGCTCTCTCCTTATTGTCATAACATTTCATTTACGTTACGGAGGTTTGTAAGGGTTTTGTTTTGCGGGACAAGTTAACATTTTCATTGGTACCACTTTGGCATTTATATGACTTTTTGATCGCTTTTTATTATATTTTATTTTTATTCAATTTTTTTCAGTGATAAGCATTTGTAATGGGTAAAGGGTGGTGTACATGCTTTACTTTATTTTATTTTTGTATACTTTGCTTTGTATTTATTTATTTTACATTTTTTTCACTTGTCCCACTATAGGACTATACTCAGCAATCGTTAGATTGCTGGTATAAGGCATTGAAGTACAGGGCTGTACTGCAATGTACTATGCCAACTGTCATTCAATGTACTATGCCACTGTCTCTGGGCGGGCCTGACAAGACTACATCATAGAGAACCTGGAGACATCATGACAACCATCGGAACCAGAAGATCACTTCTGTGCTTGCACGATCACTAGGGATGAGCGAATCGAATCTGATTAAGTGGAATTCGTTTCAAATTTCAGGAAAAATTCAATTCTAAACGAAGCTGAATTTCCTGACGATTCGTGGTAACGAATCGTTTTTTTTTTCTAATATGGCCGCAAGCACATGGCGTGACATGGGCAAAGATATAAGGGACAAAGAATATGAACTACTCAATGTCAGACATGAGACATGCACGCCCAATCAGCAGCCAGCTTCTGTGACGTACACCCCTATTAAAAAAAAAAAAAGAATAAGGCAGCCATTTTTACATTCTGCCACTTGCAACTTGTGTCTCTTATGTACACAGATCTCTCGGCGGCAGCACTAAATTGTAGAGTAAAGCCAAATACTTCTGATTTTATAGTTACTTGGGGGAAATAACTTTAAACTACACAGTGTGTGCGTGTATGTGTGATATAAACACATGTTCCTGAACCAGCGTTTATTATTTGGAGTATTGCTTTGTCCAAAAAAGTTACTTTTTTTACTTATTTTGGGAACTATCTTTGAAAAAAAATTGTGTATTTCTATGGCAGGGGGGGGGCGTGGCGACTACTCTCAGGCCCATGGGCCCCGTGGGGGGGGAACGGAGGAGGAGGAAAACATTGGAGCACAAAAATGTCTGGCAAAATGAGTGCTTTTTCTACCCAGGTAACAGGAGAGGAGGAGCAGGAGCAGCCGGAGGAGGTAAAGGGAGATGAGGAAGATAAGGCAGATGACCCAGACAAACCGTGGCAGAATACAGTGGAGATGGAGACAGGGAGTCCCTCAAAGTCACTTGCGCAGATGGCCCGCTGCGTGCTGATTTGCCTGGATAGTGACAGCTAAATAGTCACCATTCGGCAGAAGGATGACTTCTGGCTCTCCACCCTCTTGGACCCTCACTACCAGTCCAAAATGGGGGCCATTTCTTTACCTGCTGAGAGGGAGGACAAACTCAAGTACTATAGAGACATCCTATGTAGTCAGTTGGCCGCTTCCTATATGCGCCATCATCCATCCTCTAGCAGGTCTGCCCGGGGGGTTCCTCAGCGCTCACGTACCACTGCCATGGCTGCTGTTAGCAGCAGTACCAGCTCCATCAGCAGCAACCTGAGTCTGGAGTCATTGAAGAGCAGCTTTCTTTACCTTCCTAGTGAGGAAGGTACTCACCAGCAGCAGCAGCAGCACCTGGAGCAGACCCGAACCAGCTGGTGGTGGCCTACTTGGACAGTACCCTGCCACCCCACATTGAAGATTCACTGGACTACTGGGCAACCAAACTGGATTTGTGGCCGCAAATTCCCGAGTTTGCACTGGAGAAGCTGTCCTGCCTGGCCAGTAGTATGGCATCAGAATAGGTGTTCAGTGCGGCTGGGGCCATAGTTACCCCAAGGAGAACTCGCTTGTCCACCCAAAATGTGGAGAGACTCACCTTTGTCAAGATGAATCAAGCGTGGATCAGCCAGGATTTCCACACACCAATGCCTGATACATCAGATTAGATCACCCAAAGTTTGACAAATGAGTCCGGATTCTTCTGACTACCTGCCTCAGCTACTATTCTGATGCTGCCACCCCCCTGATGCCACACATCTGCTACCAGTTGCTCCTTCTACCACCCACCATCTTTACCAGGGAATGGTGTTGTCACCCACCTCTGCACTCTTCTCTGGGTCATTATATTAGAATCAGATTCTATCTCTTTATATCTAATTCTGCTGCAATTGTTATCCCTTCCGAATTATATTATAATTTGCTGTATAGAGCTGGAGCTCCAAGAAGTACTGTCCACGCAATAGATTGGAAAGTAGATCTCTGTTTATTAAGAGGAGGTCAACACTTTTATACCATATGATACGTATGCAATGTCACTATTACGTGTTGCTTGATTACTTGTAAATTAACTTGGTTGAACCACTTACAAAGAAATCAAAGACACGTACATATATGGAAATATACATCAATCCTTCATTTAAGCCTTTGCGTAATATAATGTTGCAGAGTCCATCGAGCTACAGTTCCTTTTATGGGCTTGTTTATGAAGCCTGGATGAATCTGACTTTAGCTGTTGTCCAATGTCTCTGCACCATCTTGCCTGCTTGTGCTGCATAAGCTAATATTGTAGGCCATAGTGAATCCATGTATTCTTCCAGCATCATCCAGGATAAGGATCCTGGAGGTAGTCATCTTGCAAATGGCAATGCATTTCCAAGCACATAATATCTGGTTAAACTGGTTAAGGGTAAATATAGAGTAGTTGTGCACACAGTATATAAACAATTTCAAGAGTATGGTCAATGATTAGAAACAGTAAAACAGACTTTAATGTTTTCAATAGATCCTACACCTAACAATTATGTACCTTCTGATGCTGCTGCCACCTCCCCACTCAGGTCTCCTCATGCTGCTGCTGCTGTTGTCACCTCCAAGCTATGTCACCATGTCACTCTCTGGCTTGATGCTGCTGCTGCCGCCACCTCCTCATTATGTTACCTATCTGCCACCACCTCAAAATTATGTCATTGTGCCACTCTCCGGCCTGATTCTGCTGCTGTTGCTGCCGCCACTTCCACACTGTGTAATTGTGCCAATCTGTGGCCTACTCATGCTGCTGCCACCTCCATAATCTCTCATTGTGCCACTCTGTAGCCTACTCATTTTGCCACAACTTCCACAGTCTGTCATTTTACCACTCTGTGGCCTACTCATGCTGCTGCCAACTGACCACTCTCTCACTCGACTACCCCGTGGTTTCCTAATGCTGTTTCCACCCTCCACCGCTCTATGACATTGCCACTATGTTTGTTTTTCCCTTTCTTTTAATCTGTCAGAAGGAATGAAAAGGACAAACACAACCAATTGTGTCTTAAGAGAAGCCATAAGGCTAGTATGATATAGTCATTTATTTTCATCAGGATTGTCTGATGATTAGGTAGCCAAAAGCAGGAGTGGATACAAAACAAAGAAGACATGCAAATATTCCATTTACTTGTCATCTCTGTTTAGGATCAACTCCTGTTTCTTTTTGGCTTTAGCGAGACTGATGGATAACTGACCAATTGATAGCGGCGAAGCCATAAGGCAAGTATGACATGGTCCTTTGTTTGCATCAGGATTGTCTGATGATTAGATAGACAAAAGCAGGAGTGGATACAAAGCACAGAAGACATGCAAATATTCCATTTACTCGTCATCTCGGTTTTGGATCAGCTCCTGTTTCTTTTTGGCTTTAGTAATACTGATGGATTATTGACCGATTGAAAGCGAACACTGACGGATCAAAGGAAGAGCAAAATGATTGGTGACATCAACACAAAATTACTGCCGACACCTTCTCCACTCTTTCGGGGGAGGAGGTGCTCTACATGTATCAGAATTTAACAGAACAGATTCTGTCATAATCTGTGGAATCATCTGATGACGGTGTAAAAGGAGTGCGCTCTTTGACGCTATAGTAGGATCTTGGCCCTCAGTTCGGTTCTTTCTAGCTAGCGCTGACATTACCCTGTCAGGCTGCATTCCCATTTCAGTTATTTAGTCAATTCTGACCCCTAATCTGCCCAGATAAGTGAAGTGTGAAGCCATTCTAAGAGCGGCGCCTGTCATCTGCGTGTCATACTAAATCACAGCATTGTTGCAATACCAAACCATGCTCCCTATGCATATTTGAGCATGGCACGATGTTCTACACCACAAAGGCTCTCCGTAGCCAGGAAATAGCTGTTTTCTAACACAATTCATCACGAATAAATTCGGAACAAAACAAATTTTTGTTAAAAATTTGGCAAATCGTCCTAATCAAATTTTTGAGAAATTCGCTCATCTCTAATTATAAGCTGTAGACTCTTTAAAAGCTGGGTTTTCAGATTACTTTTTAAAGTTGTAAAGGTGGAGGAGAGACAGTTTTGTGAGGAGCTAACAAGAAGAGAGCAGAGTAGGAGGCCGTGTGAGGATCGGAGATTGTGTGAGGAGAGGTATCTGGAGATTGTGGCAGAGCGGGATTTGGTTAATAGTGATTTCATCAGAAAACTAATGCCATACAAAGATAATGAAGAAGAATTTCCATAAATACATTTAAATGGTGAATATTATATCCTGCCTGTGTATGGCATGTACCAAAACCATTTTTTAAATCAAACCATGAATGTTTAAAAAATAAACAAAAACATGAATGTTGGTTTGACTTTCCCTTCACCCACATTTTCCCCACCCTTGGTTGAACTTGATGGACATGTGTCATTTTTTCAACCGTACTATGTAATTTATGAGACCAAGGTAGTACAATGAAGCCAAATTTCGTTACATTTTTTCTGCAACTTGCTTCTTCCTCGAATTAATATTGGCAAGCCAAGAATATGCCAAACTGCATAAGTCAAAACGGCTGTTCGCATCCACTGAGCTTCATGTCTTTTTAGTATAATTAAATTGAGTAACACAAAATAAACAAGATTAAAAGCGAGTATGGATGTAAGAGTCCTCACTGCAATGAAATGAGCTTCAGCAGTCTCAGGTCTAAACTGTCCCACGTTATTCTGAATCTTTTTTATGTGTCTATACAGAGATATTATTATAATCAGAACTGAAGAAAAAGACAGTAAAAAGCACGAAGAAGACAATACATCATAAAGGATGTACGAAAGAAACATTTTTAAGATGCAGTGGCTTGGATTCCATAGAACTTCTGTTGAATTTCTAGATTGTTCTTTCGAGATATTTGTTGCAGCAAAAACACTAACTAAAATTGAACCACCGACTGATAGAGGAAAGATCCAGGGAAACATCTTAGGGAACCTATGTTGGACATTAAGATAAAGTTTTTTGGTTGTAATTTACAATTTTCAGGCAAAAGTGAATGGAAAGCAATGTGGAGAAGAACAAAGTACATAATATAAGAGACAGGTAACTAATACTTAAGAACAGTTCCGTTTCATATGTTGTTGTAGAACCATGACCCTTGGTCGTTAAATAGATATTGTGTACTTGTAGGGTTCTGTGAAGAAGGTTACACAGACTAATCCCAGAGATGAGTTGATCGCTTATATCAAGCCTTTTATTCTTCTTCCAGTCGAACACATTCACAATTAGTATGAACATATATCCAGGGAAAGCGATCAACGAAGAGATACAATCTATGACCACTAAGCTGATGTCCCAAGATTTTACAACATTGGCATCCATATTGGTAGGTTATGTAGAAGATTCAATCCAGTGACCATATCCTTTTACTAAGAGATTTAGTATGAACAGGATATGATGGAGACACAACGTATAATTGATATCTGATGAAGGAAAGATGCTAATTTGATTGCAATGCAAAATATCTGGGCATTTCAATGTGTAAAAGATATTACCATGTTTGAATATTCTGTGTTTGAATATTCTGACTATTTTAAAATGAAGTAATCAATCTATGAGCTACTTCATTCAATATCTGTTTTGAGAAGAAAAGAGTATTGGTCAAATAAGCAAATAAGTGATATGCAGGGTATATTAACCCCTTAAATTGACCCATTGGTTAAATATAAATGTGATATAACATGGGTATTGCATAATTAAAGTACATGGTGTCCTCCTGTTTTGTGGTCAGCTTGTGACCACTGCACTGCATCAGTGAAAGCTTGGGGAGTGAACGGCACATAATGTCAAGGGAATGGCACATGACCGATGGAGCCACTGATAGTAGTGTTGCACTTTGGTTTCAGCCTGATTTGAAATTTTGAGTAGCCAACTGGCAGCTTACAGGAAAATCTGGAAACCAATCGGAATTCTGTGAGTCAGATAAGAAAAGAGGAATATATAGTACATTCCCTTTTTCTAGTTTGACTGGCAGGATTATGATTGGTTTCATGCAAGCTGCCAATTGGTTGCTGAAAACTCAAGTTGGGTTGAATTGCAGCCATTGAAAATTGGATGTAAGCAGAATATCGGGATACACCGCCGGTAGCATCAATGCAGAAAAGGCGGTGAGTATAAAGATGAATGTGTATTTGTTTGTTTTATTACCTGGCCCTATCTCAAAATTTTATTTTAAAACTGGAAAGCTCCTTTAAATGATCCTGTTCATGTCATCATTACACAAAAACCCTAAATGTCTGTTCGACACCTTCCACTCCCTCTTCAGGCCTAAAGCTCAGGCTCGGTCACTGACCTCTGTGCTGAAGACCTGGCCACTCACTTCAAAGACAAAATTGACAGTATCCGGCAAAACAATACTTATCCTGTCCCTCCCTGCACGTTCTCTAGTCTGCTCTCAGCCCTTGACCCGACATCAGAAGAAGAAGTTTTCAGGATTCTCCTGTCTGCTCGCCCCACTACTTGCTCTAGTGACCCCATTCCCTCCCACATTCTCCAGTCCATTTCTCCAGCTGTCCTCTCTCACCTCACTACAATCTGTAACCTCTCTCTCTCCACTGGGATCTTTCAATCCTCCTTTAAACACGCTGTTATAACTCCTTTACTGAAAAAGCCCTGTCTGGATCCGTCCTGTGCTGGCAACTACCGACTAGTCTCTAATCTGCCCTTCATCTCCAAACTCCTGGAAAGCTTGGTCTACTCTTGCGTAATCCACTATCTCTCTACTCATTCTCTTCTTGACCCTCTGCAATCAGGTTTCAGCTCTTTACACTCCACAGAAACTACACTAGCTAAAGTTTCAAATGATCTCCTGACAGCAAAATCTCAGGGTAACTACTCATTGCTGCTTCTTCTGGATCTCTCTGCAGCATTTGACACTGTAGATCACCACCTTCTCTTCAGTATGCTCAGTGCCATCAGCATCCAGGACACCGCTCTCTCTTGGTTCTCATCCTTCCTCTCTGACCGCTCCTTCAGTGTCTTATTTTGGGTTCCACCTCCTCTCCTCTTCCTCTTGCTGTCGGGATTCCACAGGGATCAGTTCTTGGTCCTCTCCTCTTTTCAATCTACAAGCCCCATTGGAAAACCATCAGCAGATTTGGGTTTTCAGTCCCCATCTTTATGTGATGACACCCCAATTATACCCTCCTTCGAGAAATCATCCTTCCCTGCTACAAAACACAAGTGATTGTTGTCACGTCTCTGAATATGTTTTCTCTCTTCTTAAACAAAATCTCCTAAAACTGAATTTTAGTTCTCACCGTCACTAACCAACCCTATGTTACAGTCTGGAGGGGGACCCGCGGACCCCCGCAGGCATGGGGGTAAGCCCACACCAGGGGTGGATCAAATTTTGTCCCGGTATTCCCAGAGCCCCCCGCAAAGGGGGATGGCTGCTCCCCGGGGGGAGCCACCAGGTCACACCACTGGCGGGCTTGCCTGCGGTGGGGGCCAAGGGTAAGAGGTACGGATCGGCAGGGGGTCGAAGTCGGGGACAGGCAGGAGGTCAGGACAGGTGCTCAGATTCGTAGATAGACGGGCGGGAGGCGGGGCTGGCGGCAAGGGTTTCTGGCGGTAAACGTAGGCAGGAGGTCGGTACACGGTAGCAAGAGGGAACACTTTGGGAACTTTTCCCCTTGGGAATACAACAAGGATCCGGCGAGGGCCTGCGGGAAGGGGGCCCGGGGACTTAGGAGCATCCCCGGAATCGCCAATTCCCCGGCGCACTGCCCCTTTAAATTCAAACTGCCGGACCAGACAGAGCGGACGGGGCCCCGGGTAAGTAAAACGCTGGCAGGGGCTGGGAATTGGGGGACCCAAACCCGACATGCGGGGGGGGGCTTCGCTAAAGCAGGGGCACGGGCACCCCTTTGCGAAGGGGCAGTGGTCTCAGGGGCATCCTGACACCTACCCTGTATTTCTGTTTCATGTGTGGCACCACATAATCCTAGGAAAACGGCCCCTGTCTGGGGTTATAAAAGATTCTGATTGTCCTTCACCCCATATATCCAATCCCTTGCCCGCCCCCTTCACCGACCCTTAAAACATCCCCAAAATCCGTCCTTTTCCACTTTAAAAACCAGCCCTCTTTTTTGTTGCTTTTATTCTTTCTGTCTTGCACTGAACTCCTACTTGTTGGTCTCCCTCTCTGAAAAATTTCCCCCCTCTCCAATTGTCCTAAATGCAGCGCCCAGGCTTGTCTTTTTTCCAGCCGCTATATGATGCCTTACCCTGTGTCATCTCTGCATGGGTTGTTTTCTATAGAATACAACAAAAAAATCTCCACTCTCACCCTAAGACTTCCAAGCGCTTCACCCCCAATCCCTCCCTCATCTCTGTTTACCACCCTAAACCGTTCTCCGCTTTGGGTACTGATCTGAGATTACCACCTACTATCCCCAAAAACCCTTCCCCGGCCGTCTCCAAGATTTTGAGTATTCACCAGCTTCTGGAAATGATACCCCCTGTGATCAGGCACAACCCCAACCCCCACTTTTTTTAAATGCGCTTTTGAAAACTCATCTTCTTGGGCTAAAGAACACAAAGGGAAAGGAATTAAAACCGTGTCACGAAAGTTTTGTCATGAAAAATACAAAAACTTTGGAATGAGAATTTTTGTCCAAAATTTTGGGTTTTACTGTAGTCCCTATCAATAGGCCGTCAGAGTCTATGGTGTTTAAATTCCTTTAATATGACATTTAATGCATTATCACTAGAGATGGGCGAATTTCTCAAAATTCGGGGTTTGCTCACTTCGCCGAATTTCCCGACAAAAAATAACTTCGTTTCCCAATTTTTCGGGGCAAATCAGTTAAAAACAGTTTTCCAGGGGGCACGAGCCTGCTGTGCTGTAGAACGTTTTTGCCCTGTTAAAAAATGCGAGGGGGTTTTGGGTTTGGTCTTTTCCCCAAAGTTTTTTTTAGTATAACGCACATGATGCCGCCGCTATTAGAATCGCTTCACTCTAAAAAATTCCTGGGCATTAAGGGGGGCAAAAAAATGAAAAACACTGAAGCAGGAATGTTGCCTATAAAATATGCCAGGGGGAAAGCTGGAAAAAAAAAAAAAGCTGAGGGCTCCGTGGCAACATTTAAAGACGGTGTGGAGGTGACGGCGGCAGCCCCAGCATGAGGTCGGCAGTGGCACAATGACATTCTGGAGGTGGCAAAAACAGGGTAGGGCCCCAGAGGGCACAAAGACGAGAGTGGAGGTGACGGCCCCGCGCATGAGGGCAGGCGTGGCACAATGACATTTTTGGAGGTGGCAAAAAAAGGGGAGGCCACAGGTCACAATGAAACAGTGTGTAGGGGCAGGCAGCAGCCAAAAACAGGATGAGGTCAGACAGTGGGACAAAGACTTCTGGGGTGGCAAAAACAGGGTACCACAGAGTGGGACAATACAGAGAGTGGAGGTGACGGCGGCAGCAGCATGAGGTCAGGGCGTGGCACAATGACTTTTGGGGTGGCAAAAACGGAGTAGGCCACAGAGTGGGGCCCAAGACAGAGAGTGGAGGGGACGCTGCAGCAGCATGAGGTCAACAGTGGCAAAATGGCATTCTGGAGCTGGCAAAAACTGTAGTAAAGGGAAAGTGTGGCAAATTTACACAGTGTGGGGGGTCCACCGGCAGCCCGCATGAGGTCAGAAAAGGGCACAATGACATTCTGGGGTGGCAAAAAACAAGGTAAGCCAAAGGTGGCACAATTGGACACAGTGTGGAGGGGCACGGCGGCAGGCATGGGGGTCAGGGGGCAGTGGCCCCAATGACATTCTGGAGGGGGGGCCCAAAAAAGGAGGGATGCCAAAAAGAGGGGGCCAAAGGGCAGAAAAGTGGGGGGGGGCGGGGCAGCAGCATAGGTAAAACAGTGGCACACTGGGGCTTTTGGAGGTGGCAAAAACAGGAGGGGGGCCACAGGTGGCCCAAAGACCCCAGTGTGGAGGTCACCGGGCCCGCAAACCACAGCAGAGCATGAGGTCAGACAGTGGCACAATGAATTCTGGAGGTGGGAAAAACCCGGAGTAGGCCCAGAGTGGCAAAATGGGAAAAGAGTGGGGGGTACGGCCGCAGCAGCAGAGGTCAAAACAGTGGCACAAGACATTCTGGAGGTGGCAAAAAAGGAGTAGGCCACAGAGTGGCACAAAAGGGCAGAGAGTGGAGGTGACGGCGACCGGGGCATGAGGTTTAGGGAAAAATTTGGGACCCAAAGAATTCTGGAGGGGGGCAAAAAAAGGAGTAGGCCACAGAGTGGCACAAAAAACACTTTTGTGGAGGGCACCCGGGAGCAGCAACGCAGAATGAGGTCAGACAGTGGAAAAATGACATTCTGGAGGTGGCAAAAAAAAAGGGGGTAGGCCCCAAAAGGGGGCACAATGACACAGTGTGGAGGGTCACGGCAGCAGGGGGGGCCCCAGCAGCGCATGAGGTCAGACAGTGGACAATGAAAATTTGGAAGTTTGGGAAAAAAAAAGGGGTAGGCCACAGAGTGGGCCCAACAAAGACACAGTGTGGAGGTCACGGCAGCAAACCCCAAGCAGCCGCATGAGGTCAGAAAGTGGACATTGACTTTGGAGGTTTGGGAAAAAAAAAGAGTTGGGAAAAGGTGGGACAATTAAAAAAAAGTGTGGAGGTCACGGCGGCAGCAGCATGTTGTTTAGAAGTTGCACAATGACAATTTTTGGAAGGTGGCCCAAAAAAATGGGTAGGCCACAGAAATGGCACAATGCAGAGATGGAGGTGACGGCAAACAGCAGCATGGGTTAAGGGCGTGGCCCCAATTTCCCTTCTGGAGGGGCCCAAAAAAATGGGGGTAGGCCACAGAAGGGGGCCCCAATGACAGGGGGTTTGGGGGTGACGGCGGGAGGAAGGGAACAGCATGAGGTCGAGAGTGGCACAATGGACACAGTGTAGGAGGTCACGACAGCAGCATCAGCAGCAGCATGAGTTCATGACAGTGGCACATGGACATATTGTGGAGTTCACGGCAGCAGCCACGATCAACAGCATAGGTCAAAGAGCTGGAACAATGACACAGAGTGGATGAAAACTGCAGCAGCAACAGCCAACACCAGCAATGAGGTCAATAAAGGGACACAATGACAGAGTTTGTGAGTGGTGCAATACCAGCCCTGGTAAAGATGGTTGTGGCAATTGGATAAACTGACAGCAAAGTGTGGCATCGAGGCGGTGGCTGGCATCAGAATAGTGGCGATGCAGTAGTGTTGAACCCAGGACGTCATGTCTCCCACATTATTGGGTGAGGCGTCATGGCTGATGCATCCTGACGCCTAAGGTCATAAAGCGGTGTTCTCCTATGGGGTAACGATTGGCCCCCGCCGGCACTGAACACCCACACTGATGCCACACTACTGGCCGGGGCAAGGACAGCTTCTCCACAGCAAACTCGTCAAGTTGCGGCCACACAATCCATTATTTGGCTGCCCAGATAGACCAGCGGCTCTTTCTAACATGGGTGGCAGAGTGCCACCCACCTGTTTGGTTCAGGTCTGCTCCAGTTCCTGCAGCCTTCTGTCGACTGCCCTCCTCACTAGGCGGGTGAGAGTGAAGCTGCGTCATCAGTGACAGTCCAGAAAACTTAGGTTGCTCTGATGGAGCTCGTGCACTCAGCTCCCTACCCCCGCCAACTTCCCCCAGCAGCCAACGGCATATACGTAACGCTGAAGAACCGCACGTCAGACCTGTCAGAGAGGACGATGCCGCACAAAGCAGCGGTCAACTGACTACTGAGCTTTCCCATCAATAGTAAATGATTTTGTCCCTCCCTCTCAATAGCAGGGAAAAAGGCTCCCATTTTGGAGCCGTTACAAGGGTCCAATAGGGTTGGAGATCACAGAAGTCATCCCTCTGCCTTGAGGCTGACTATTCGAGCCTTGTCAATAGCCAGCAAATCCAGCAAGCTGCGTGCCATCTGCACAAGTGTACCGATTTTCCCGAGGGCCTCCCTGCCTCCATCTCCCTGGTATTACTGCCACGGGGCTTAGCGGGTCATGCAGCCTTCGTCTTCCTCATCTCCATCTACCTCCATCCAACTACCTCCTCAGCTGCTCCTGCCTCCTCTCTTCATGTCACCTAGTAGAAAATCCACTCATTTCAACCACCAACAATGCTTCTGCTCCAATGTCCTCCTCCTCCTCCAATATTCAGTCCCCACCGTACTCATGTGGGCCAGCGAGATGTATGGGCCCCACGTCTCCAGACCCCTGCCCAGACAAATTTTTTCATGCAGCTGTTCCAGGACATAATGAAGGCCAGTGGAATGACTTAATTCATCCCCGTAGGTCAGGCGACTGACAAATAACCTGGCCTCCTCGGAATGGCCTCAACAAAACGGTAGTTGTCACTCATGAGCTGCCACTGGCTGACCAAAGTTACACAGGGGTACTCCTGTCCCGCGCTAGAACATCAAAAAATCGTAAATGTGCCTTTCTCTGTTTCATACATGTCGAGCGTGTTCCAACATGTGCAGGCATGTAATTCCAACGGGTGGAAACAACGCAAGAACAGAGTGTATTGTGGGAAGGCCGTTCTGCCGCTGCCACTCGCTGCGAGGGTGTTCTGGCATTGTAGAAATTGAAGCATTTCAAAGCAACAGTTTTCTGGCCATATTTCAGAATCTACTGAAGACCGGATTTGAAGACTTCAGGAATCCTTTCACAACCAGATTGAAACACATTTGCATGCAGGCCGCATGGACCATCCCCCCTCGGTGCAGGAGTCGGACACCATTGTAACCTCTCCATTGTCCCGTCACCTCTATGGTTCTGATTTGCAGTTGGCGCGGAAAAAGTCACACATCGGATTGTTTTCTTTGCATGTACGCGGAAGCCGTAGCCACCACTGTGTGACCTGTAGACGTACGCGCGATGCAAGCCAGTGAAGAACTCGCGTGACACCGCTGTGCCCTGCACATGTTGGTATGATGGAGAAGAACTTGTGTAGGCTGAGGTATGGTGGTGGTGGAGGAGGAGGAGGCGGAGGCGACATTGGCGCAGGATCCGCAGTTGACAACGTGTAGAGTAAAGCGGCGTCTGGCTGTCCAAGTTTGTTTGTTGTGCCTGGCAGGAAAGCCACATTCACCCAGTTCCGGTGAAAGGCCATAACAGCCCTGACATTAGTTTACCAGCCTCCAGACGACCACTAAGCTGCCGTGCACCTTGGAACAAACCGATAACTCAAGGACTGGCCCCACATTCTGTTCTACATATTTATGAATGCTGGTACATGCCTTTTGAAAATAAATTATGGCTTGGAACTCTCCATCTCGGCTCGGCACAATCCATTAATTCTCTGAATCGGTTGCAGAGTCCAACCATTTGGAAAGGTGAGGGACTCGCGCACCAACAACTTGGCCTCAGGAGCAATGGTCAGCTTCTGCACCTTTAGGATGGTTTGGACCATACAGTTGTCTCTTTGCAATCGCCGTCGCTGAACGACTGCTGGCAGAGCATCTGGACCGGGAGATGATGTCAAAGCGAAACACTCCCTTCTTTCATAGGTGGTGAGCCTTGTACTGGCTGCAATGGCATGCTGCCACAGGTGCGCCTGCTGCTTCAGCCTGCTGTTTGCGCGGCGGCAAGGATGGGCCGACCACGTTACTCCCAGGCCACCAGATTGTGGACGCGCTGCATGTTGGTTGACGGCAGTGGCCGTGTGCCAACTGTAACTCCCTGGCCAACCTTCCCCTTTCTGCCTACAGATTACAACAATACCCCTATTCGTCTCCATCCGGTGTCATAGCAAAGAACTGCCACACCGGCCGAGTATCGTAATTTTAACCGCCACCGCTCCGCACTGAGTGACTACAAGGCCGCCAGTATGCCATAAAGTTGCCTCGCTGAGGCCCCTGTGCCCGCTACTTTCTTGGACCTGAAAAGCGGGTTTTTTTACCCTCGTGGCCTCTTGGCCTCCCGACCTCCACACTGCTTCTCAATCCTGCTGACGTCACGCCACACAACCCACTTTCTGCTGCGCCGCTGCCAGAAGCGCAAGCTGACGGCCCTCCTTCTCCTGACGACGATGAAGCCCTTGCCTCACCCGCTCCCAATTGCGTGTTTGGCTACATCATCCATCTATTTGTGTTTCATCGTCACTGCTCTCCTCATCACCGGTCTTGGTCATGGCAGAGGCTGACACCCTCACACATGTCCTCCGCCATGCCACACTCAACAACTATACTTTGGCACGCCTACTGCAAGAAATCAGGGGATATTTGGCCCCATTTCTTACTTTTTTCCGCATGCCAAAGTATACCTGCTGACTGCGCCTCTCTCAAATGGTTCATCCTCGCAATATAGTGGCGCTGAGCCAACCACATAGTAGATCTCTGGCTGAGGAAACTCATGGGACAGAGGGCGGGTTGAGGACAGGTGCGGGCTCCTTGACCCGCTCCCCGGGCATGCCAACTAAGGGTTTGTCAGACGTGTTTCCCAACCGACTCTTGGCTTGTCATGATGTCATCTGGGAGGAAGTGGATGACCTAGTCAACCAATCAAGAAACCATTGGGTTGCTGAACAACACACGGCCGCTAGATGACAGGGGCGTTGTGCCTCACCAGTACCCCGCTGCGACGTCCCCTTGCTGCTGCGCCTGGGCCGGGAAAGTTTGTGCCCGCCACCCAGGTAAGACCTGCCACCTTTCTCTGTCTGACATACTGTTTTTCTAAAATGTAAAGACACTGTTTGAAAAGAATCGTAATGATAAATACACACCCTGTATTTGACCCAAAAAAACCCACAAAAAACTTCTGAAACCCCTTGGAAAAAAAATTGCGCTCCCAAATTTACTGTATTGCCTTTAAAAACTCGTGTATTTTACTGAATAAAAAGCACAAACAGGTTTAATTAACCTCGATATGATTATCTACAGAATTTCTTCTGTGGCGTGAAAAACAAAGTTTCTTTACAAGTACAAATGCGAAAAATAATTAGTTAAACCCCTTGGGGGGTAAAATTGCGCAAAAGAATTGAGAACCACAAAAAACGACTTTGTAGGTGTTACAATGGGGGTTTTTTCACTACACCCAAAGAAAAAAAATTTTAATTAAATTCGCTTTAATTAGCTACAGGAAAAAAGTATTTCTTTTGGCGGTAAAGACATTTTATTTTTCCCCAGCAGAAAAAAAAACGCTTAATTAACCCCCGGGTGAAATGTGCCAAACAATATAGCAACCACAAACACCACTTTGTAGCGTGTTTCAAAGGGGTTTTTTATCTACACAACAAAGAAAAAAATTGAATTAACCTTTATTTTGAATATCTACAGGAAAAATGATTTTTTGGTGTGAAAGACGGTTTATTTTAGTCACCCCAGAGAAAAACAACGCTTTAAATTAAAACTGGATGTAAATTCGCCAAACAATGAGCAACCCAACACCAGCTTTGTACTTTTCAATGGCGTGTTTTTTTTCGCTACACAAAGAGAGAAAAAATTTTTAATTAACCCTTTCCCTTTTGAATTATGCAAAAGGAAAAAAGTATTTTTTGGCGGGGGAAAGATGGGCTATTTTTTGTCAACCCCAGAAAAAAAAACGCTTAATTAACACCGGGGTTTAAAATTTCGCCAAACAATTGACAACCACAAACACCCCTTTTTACGTTTTACAAGGGGTGTTTTAAACACAAAAACGAAAAAAAATTTTAATTAAAATTCGATTGTGAAATTTGGCTACGGAAAAATGTATTTTTTTTGGGGGTGAAAAAATGGGTTTATTTTTGTCACCACAGCAGAAAAACAACGCTAATTTTTCCCCGGGGTGTAAATTGCGCCAAACAAGAGCAACCCACAACACGAGTTTGTACGTGTTACAATGGCGGTTTTTTTTTTGCACACAAAAGAAAAAAAAATGTAATTAACCTTCCTTGTGAATTTGCCAACAAAAAATTTATTTTTGGCGGTGAAAAAAGACGGTTTCTTTAGTCACCACAACAGAAAACAACGCTTAATTAACCCCGGGTTTAATTTCGCAAAAAGAATTGGGGCAGCCAAAAAAAAAGTGGTATTTGTATTGTAAAAACCTGTTTCTTTAAATGAATACAACAGAACAGGGTTAAAACCACCTTTTGGGTATTCAAAGTCTGTGAACAGATAGCATTAAAAATTTTAACACGCACTGGACCACACTGGGGCTTCAGATCCAATACCCCCAAAAACAGAAATAGAACATAAGAAAGCATCTCTGAGACAAGCTGAACACCCCCCAAAAATCGTGTATAAAATCATTTTTTTTATAAGATATTCAACACCGTGGCAGCACCTTCCCTAATCAGTACAGTGAGAGGAGTGTGACTCCCAGCGTCGCGCCCGGGGCTTTTATAGTGCGATGACGTCACGAAAAAACCCCCCCGTCTCTGATTTGGGTCATCTCGCACATGCAGCAGGCTATCCCTTCTTCCCCCAATGCTTTGCCCCAGTAACCATGGCTCGCACCATTTTTACAATCAAAGCACACTTCGTTCACCCGAAGTACCCCAAAATTTGACTTCGTTCAGAACCGAAGCTTTTCCTGAAATTCTAAACGAATTCCACTTTTTTTAGAATCAATTCCCCTCTCTTTACACACCCTTGGGCCCGAACTTTATCTCAACTTTTTTAAAAGGCTTTTTTATAGATTCAAAATAAGATACTGGCTGCAGTCATTTTTATGTGGTAAAAAATGTTTGTTATATCCCAAAAAGTTTTGTAACATGGTAGCTGCAGATCCTCTTGAGGGACAGAACGATGAAAATGTATGGGGGATATTTCTAAAAAAGCCGATCCTTTTTCATTAAACCGAGGGATTTTGTTTTTTTTTTTTAAAAATCAATTGTTTTTTTTATTGATTTTAAAAATTTTTAAAAACAATCAAGAAAAAAAAAACCCAAAGATACAACCATATCATAGAAAAAAAAATTTAAACACAGGGGATCCCCCATAAGGCGGGACATAGTAAAAAAACCAAAAACAATTTTACAATAAATAAAGCAATAGAAACACAAGGCATGCATGTAGGAAAATTTAAACCGGATTGTAAAATGTGGAAGAAAAATCAAATATAAGGGAAATTAAAAACCTTCAGATTTTTAATAAAAAATAAAATCTACAATTTCAGCGAAAGTAAATTTTTAAATTTTACTTAAAGAGAAAACAACCCTATAGGATTTTTTTAAAAACTTTTTGGGATTCAGCCCCAAATTGAGACCCCCTTGGGCCCTGATCTTAGTTTTTAAAGGGAGAACCAAAAAAATTAATTGGGCGTGCACATCCATATATTTTGAAAAATTTAAAAGAAAGGGTGCACACTGGCAATCAAAGCATACATCAAATTTCAAATATAAAGTGGCACACTAAAAACAAAAAAAACCCCATCAAAGGATATGGGAAATTTTTGGGAAAATTCTTTACTGCAAAGGAAAAAAAGAAAACCGGGGGTTTTTCCTATTTTACCTTTTTTGCCCAAAAAATTTTTAAAAAGCTTCCCCCTTTCCTAAAAGCGAAAAAGGGGACCCCAGTACAGGTGGGGCCCCTAACACTAACATTTTACCTTTCACTAGGAGTCCATTAAATTTTACAAAAATCTCAGGGGAGTGATGGGAAAATTTTGCTATTTGAATTACCCGCACTGGTTTAAAAGAGGTAGCCCGGAGTGCAGCAACCCAAAGGAGGTTCCATTCCTAAAAATGACAAAAAAATTTTAATTAGGCTGTGCACCCCCCATTTTTTTTAAAAAAAACCTTAAGCATGGGTTCACACGGGCCAAGGCAATAGCATACATCTAATACAAATATCAGTGGCACACAAAAAACAAAGGGAAAAACATAAAGGGTTTAAAAGGAATTTTTGGAAATGCATTACTAAAAAGGGGAAAAAAAAAAAATTATGAAAACCAAGCAAAAGTCAGCCCCTTCCGGTTTCCAGCGCTGTTTCCCTTTCGGGTAAGATGCTGGATTTTTTAGAGTATTTATGCTAAAATCTGATTTTTCACCAGAGAAGGCCCAAGAAAAAGTAGTTTTTTTTTTTTCATTTACCCCCGCCCCGGGAGGCTACCCCCAACCCACCTCAATTTGGAAAAAACCCCTTTTACTTTGAAATAGGTAGAAACATGGGGAATAACATCAGGGGGGCGGGGGCTACCTTTGGTGGGCGGGTAACATCGCCCATAAAAAGTTTTGGGAGCATTAAATGCAAAAAAACCCTGTGAATTTCCCGAAAAGGGGACACAGCGCTGGAAACAGAAAGTCAAAAGACTATTTTGTGCTGCCCTTCAGAAAGGGGGGGGCATAAACAATGTGCGGGTTTTCCCCCTTTAATTTGAGGTGGAATAAATTAAGCAGACCCTCTGAATTTGGAACTGAATTTAAAATGAATTCAGAGATGGGCAAATTTTCTAAAAAATTCGATTCGCCGACTTCGCCGTTTTTCCCCCAACAAAATTTTTTCGGTCTAAATTTAATTTTGGGGAAACGAATCGCGTTAAAATACAGCTTTTTCCCAAAGGCTGCACTGACCCTGTAGGGGTTGGGGGGGGGGCTGTAATAACGTTGTGCCATGTTTAAAATATGCAGGGGGGCCCTTGGTTTGGTCCCCAAATACAATTTTTGTGTTTTAGTAGGGCCCACACATATAAAGCCGGCCCCTTAGAACCCCCTTCACTAAAAAAATTTCCCGGGGCATTTAAAGGGAAGGGGGCAAAACTGCCCAAAAAAAACCTGAAGCGGGAATTTTCCCTAAAAAAATTTAAAGGCAGCGCCAGTTTAAAAAAAAAACAGTGAGGGCTCAGGTGGCAACAAAAGGGCCACAGAGTGGCACAGTGAGAGAGGTGGAGGTGAAAAGCAGCAGCCACAGCAAAATGGGGTTCAGACAGTGGCACAATGACATTCGGAGGGGGGCAAAAACAGAGTAGGCCACAGAGTGGCAAAAATAACACATTTGTAGGTCCGGCAGCAGCCACAGCAGCAGCATGGGGGTCAGAGGGGTTGGCAAAAAGACATTCTGGGGGGTGGAAAACAGGGAGGCCACAGGTGGAAAAAAAGACACAGTGTGGGGGGTCATGGAAAGCACAACAGCAGCACATAAAGGTCAAAACCAAGTGGCCACAATAAAAATTCTGGAGGGGGCAAACACAGGAGTAGGCCACAGAGGGGGCAAAATGAAGAGGTGGAGGTACGGCAGCAGCACATGAGGCCCGAGAGTGGCACAATGACGGGTTTGTGGAGGTAAACCAAGCAGCAAAAACAACAGCACACAGCAGAAAGGGGTCAGAGAGGGGCAAAAATTGACACAGTGTGGAGGTTATGGCACCAGAAACAGCAGCAGAAACTGGGGTTTCATAGAGGGCCCACAATGACACAGTGTGGAGCTGGGGGGAAATCCCAGCCCCGGGTAAAGATGGTTGGTGGCAGTTGGAGAAACTGCAGCAATGTGTGGATCAGACGGGGGCTTCATAAAGAAAAAAGTGGCTGGGGCAACATTTGAATCCAGACTCATTTCTCAAATTTTGGTGAGGGCGTAAAGGGGAAAAGGGAAATTAAACCCCCCTATGGAAATTTTTGTGTGGAAACCGGGCCAAACCACGCTTGTTCCCTCTTGACAAGGCAGTCGTTCCCTTTTTTCCCTTGGAAAAAGGGGGTTCTCCTTGGGGTAACGAGGGGCTCCCGCCCACTAAACACCCCTCGATGCCACCTATTGGCCAGGCAGGACAGTTTTTCTCCAGTGCAAAACCGGCAATTTTTCGGCCCCACATCCATTTGGCTCCCCCGAAAGTCCAGGGGGATTTTCTCCCTGGGGGGGCCCAGAGTGCATCGGACCGAGAGATGATGGCAAAGAGAAACAACCCCCTTTTCGCAGTTTTTGGGGGACCTTGACTGGTTCCCAATGGCATACTTTTGCCACTGGGGCGATGCTGTTGCTGCGGGGGCGGATGGACCACCACATCTGAGTTTCTTTTCCTCCCCCCAAACCCGGTTTGGTTTGACCCCTCCCTGTGTTGACGCGGGGGGCCCGGGGGCCCAAAAGTTATTTCTTGGGCCCCGCTTCCCTTTTCTGCCCACAAAATTTCCCATCCCCCCAAAATTTTCCCGGCTCCCCCGGGGTGCCTTAAGTAAAGAACTCCACACCCCCGGGTTTAGCTGTTTTACCCCCAAACGCTCTGCACTGATTTACCAAACCGCCGCGGGCCTCGCTGGGGCCAAAAGTGCCCTACTTCGGGACCGGCAAAAGCGGGTTTTCTCCCCCGTGCCGTTTGGGCACCTGACCCACACTGCTGAAACCCCCTGATTTCAGGGGCCACACAACCCACTTGCTGGCTGCCCGCGCCTGAGCGAAAAAGCTGACCCCCCTCTTTTTCGGCCCAATGAAAAGCCCTTGCTTCCCCCTGCCCCAAAAAGGTGCGGTCGGCAAACATAAATCATCGATTTGTTTTCATTGTCACTGCTGTCCCCATCACCGGTCTTGGTATCCCGAGGCTGCCCCACTCACAACATAAAACCTCCCAGGGCCACTCTCCACATTATAAAACCTTTGCCACCTTTTTGAAAGAAGCGGGGAATTTTGGGCCCCCCATTTTTTTCGCTGCCAAGTAGTTTTGGGCTGACTGCCCTCCTAAAAATTTTTAAATTCCTCGCAAATATAGTGGCCCCGGGGGGCCCAGACCAAAAAGGGTAGTTTCCCCTGGCTGGGGGAAACCGGATGGACAGAGGCGGGTTGAGGACAGGTGAGGGCGCTGACCCGTTTCCCCGGGCCATGCCAACAAAGGGGTTTGCCCCTGACTTCCCAACGACTCTTGGGGGGGTTGTCGGGTTTGTCATTTTGGGAGGAAGGGATGACCAATTTAAACCCAAATCAAAAACCCCTTTGGGGTTGCGGTCAACACAGGGCCGCTAGATAACAGCGGCATTTTCTGCCCACCGATTTAACCCCCCCCTCTGCGATTTCCCCTTTGCTGTGCGCGCCCCGGGGCCGGGCTCCGGGAAATGTTTTGGGGCCCATTGCCCCCTCGCGGGTAAAGAGCCTCCCAAACCTCCTGTCTGACATACTGTTTGTTCTAAAATGTAAAAGACCTGTTTGATAAAAATACCTGAAATGATAAATACACCCCCCGTTTTTTGACTGCAAATAACCCCCAAACCCAAGTTTGGGAAAACCTTTTGGATATAAAGGGGCGCTCCACAAAGGGGCCGGGAAAAATTTTAAACTTTAGTTCCCTTTTAAAAAAAACACGTGTTTTTTACTGAAAAATAAAAGCACAAACGGGCTTAATAACCTTTTGGGGAAAAAAAATATCTACAGAATTTCATCTTTGGTGTTTAAAAAGGAAAAGTTTTTTTTTACTAAGTACAACGCAGAAAAAAACTTGGAAAGTAAAAACGCAAAAGAAATTTTGCGGGCCCAAAAATTACCCGCTTTGTGGCGTGTTTTAAAAGGCGTGTATTTTAAAGGGAAAAAAACAACAACAGAAAACTCGTAAATTTAAACCCTTTGGGAAAAAGAAATTTTGCTACAAAGGGAAAATTTCTTCTTTTTGGGGGTGAAAAACAAAGTTTTTTTTTACAAAGTACAGCTGCAGAAAAAATTTTTATTTAAACCCCGGGTGTAAATTGCGGGAAAAAAATGTGCCCGCCCAACAATTACCAGCTTTGTATGTGTTAAAACAGCGGTTTTTATGGAACACAAAAAACAAAAAACTTTTTAATTAACCTTTGATATCATTTTTGCTTTCAGGCAAAAAATTTTTTCTTCGGGGGTAAAAAAAACGTTTCTTTTTTTAAGTACAACTGCAGAAAAAAAAATTTAGTTAAAACCCTTGATGTAAAATTTTGCAAAAAAAATGTGCTGCCCAAAAATTACCAAACTTTTTTGCATGTTAAAAAAGGCCCTTTATTTTTTCGGAAAACAATAACAAAAAAAACTTGTAATTAACCTTCGGGAAAAAATTATGCTACAGGGAAAATTTCTTTTTTTCGCAGTGAAAAAGAACATTTCTTTTACTTAAATACAAAGCAGAAAAATACTTATTTAAACCCCTTTGGAAAGTAAATTGCGCAAAAAAAATTGCTGCCCAACCCAAAAAAACCCGCTTTGTACGTGTTTTAAAAAGGTGTGTAATTTTTTCGGAAACAAAAACAGAAAAAAATTGGGAAATTAACCCTTTGGTTATGAATAAAGCTACAGCAAAAAATTTTTTTTTTGGCGGTTTAAAAAGAACGTTTCTTTTAGTGGGCCCCCAACAGCAAACAACGCTTAATTTAAACCCCCGGAACTAAATTGTGCAAAATAAATGAGCAAAACCCAAAAATTTTAAATGGTGTTTTTTGGGTATAAAAAAAAGCTGTTCTTAAAATGAATACAACAGCAACAGGGTTAGATAACCCCTTTGGGTATTCAATTTTACCCCAGAAGAGCAAAATGCAAAATTAAAAAGTATATCAGGGAATTGGGCGCACCTGGGCTTCAGTTTTAAAACCCCCAACCCCCAAAAAAAAAAAATTTAAAAATAAAGGGGAAGGGAGGGCCCCGAGACAAGCTTGGGACACCCCCCAAAAATTGCTGTATAAAAGTGAGTTTCTTTATTAAGAAATTTTTTTTTTTAACAGCACTTAAAGACCTTCCCCCACAAAAGCACAGTGAAGGGAAATGGGAGCTGCCCGCGTTTCGCCCGGGTTTTTATAGTGGGGGGACGTCACATAATCCCGGGCCGGTTTTTGATTGGGTTCATCTTGCACACATCATGTAGGCTAATTTCCCTTTCCCCTTTTCCTTCCCCAACTTCTTTGCCCCATTAACGCCATTTGCTCGCAGGGGATTTTTTCAAACAAAATGACGCTTCGTTCAAAACGAATCACCCCCAAACTTCGACTTCCCTTAAAAATCAAAATCTTCCTGAAATTTTAAACAATTTCCCCTTCGTAGAATCAATTCGCCCATCCCCCTTTTTTAAACCTATTTGCCCAAATTTCAAAGTACAGGCAAATTTAAAAGCACTTTGAAATTTTCTGTTAGGGTTTTTTTCATATGACTCCAATTTACAGAAAAATTTTCATAAAAAAACTTCTGAAAATAATCTTTTTTGCCCCATTGAAAAAATATAAAACCATTTTAAAGGGGACTTTTTATTTTCTGTTAGGGTTTTTTTCAGATGAAACCCCCTTTCACCGTTTGCATAGAAAAAAATTTTTGTTTATAATCCTATTTTGGGCCCCTTTCAAAAATATAGGGATTTAAGAGCACTTGATTTCCTGTGGGGGTTCTTTTCATATGAACCCCATTTCACCGATTTTGCATAGAGAAAATTCTGTTTATAACCATATTTGCCTGTTGCAAAATATAGGCATTTAAGAACACTGTTGATTTGCTGTCTTCGGAGTACAGTTCTTCAATAAGAGACTGTGAACAAATCTTGACCTTTTTAATATTTATCTGTTTGAACATAGAGCGAACTAGAGGTGGTAAGTGAGCAAGGAGAGCCGTAGGACGTGGAGCTAGAGGTACGAGACAAGGTGCTCCTTCCAGTGCTCCGGACAACACACAAGCGAGCACATTGTCAGTCGCAGGACTGTCAGGCCTGTCATCGCTTGGTCGGTTCCCTGTGCGTCTCATAATAATAATAATAATAATAATCTTTATTTATATAGCGCCAACAAATTTCGCAGCACTTTACAATGTAGAGGGTATAATTACAGACAAAAACAGACATTACACGGGTAAAACCCGCTACTTACAGGTGAGACACAAGGTTTTGGGGCCCCCTGCCCGCAAAGGGCTTAAAAATCTAAGAGGGGGGCCTGGGGGAAACAAAGGGGGAAAAAGGGTGCAAAAATTTAAAAAAAAGGGGGGCCCACCCATGTTTTATAAAATTCGGGGGGTTTTAACCATAAAGTTTTGGGAACCGCCCCCAATGACTTAAAACTAATCAGAAAAGTGCCGTGAGTGCCCTAGGTGGGGAAATTTACAGGAAGGGTGTGTAAATAAAAAAGGTGGGGGTTTTTAAAATTAGTGGTTTTGGGTAGGCCCCTGAGGAGATTTTTTTTTTTTTCCAAGGACATCTTTTAAAAAAAACAAAGGGCGGGGAAATTTGTGCCTGATGGTATTTGGGAAACATGTTTCCAGAAATGGGTGCGGGCACGTGCAAAATCTTGAAAAAGGGGGGAAATGGGAGGGTTGGGGATGTTGTATCAAAAATTTTTTTCCCAAATCTGACCCAAGGGGAAGGGGGCAGGGGGGTAGACAGAAAATGGGGGAGGAGAGTAGGGGGGTGCAGCACGGGGAGAGTTTTAAAAGGGTGAAAGTGATAGTTTTATGCTGTATTCTGTGCGGGAAAGGGGCAACCAGTGGAGCGAGGGGACACGGGGTAAGGAAACCCTGTATGGGCGGCGGGGAAAGAAAGAAAAAAAGCCGGCTGCTGCATTCAGGGCAGTTTGGGGGGGGGAAATTTTTAACAGAGGGGGAGACCGAAAAGCGGGGATTACAGAAAAGCCCAAAAACGAGAGGAATAAGAGCAACAAAAAAAAATTTGGGGTTTTGTTTCCACAGGGGAAAAAAGGACGGTTTCCCTGGAGTTTGTTTTTTTGAGGTGCAAGTGACGGAACGCGCAAGGGATAGGATAAAGGGGTAAAACAGATCGGGGCCCTAAAATAACCCCAAAAAAAACCGGGGGCCTGCTCCCCAATTTTTTTATGGTGAGGGGCCACAAAACAAAAGAAATAAAAGATGGGGGTTGGTTAGTAAAAAGGGGGGGAAAAACAAAAATTTTTTGGGTTTTT
Source organism: Phyllomedusa bahiana (assembly GCA_025379985.1). NCBI lineage: Eukaryota > Metazoa > Chordata > Amphibia > Anura > Hylidae > Phyllomedusa > Phyllomedusa bahiana. The sequence goes on from JAODAL010012358.1 coordinate 89,107, forward strand.
TGGGGGGGTTTTAGTTTTAGATGAGAGAGACATGATTCAGGGGACAGCGGACAGCCCGGGCCCACGGGTTTTTTTTGGGTAGCGGGGCGGGAGGAGGGTCACGGGAGGATTTTTAAAATTAACTGAGTGTCATCAGCCGTAGAGGGGTACGGGGGAAGCCAAATCTACTGAGGGGTTTGGGGGCCAAGGGGGCGGCTGAATAGTTTGGAGAAGAGGAGGGGACCAAGAACTGACCCCCTTTGAGGGCCCCCCAACCCGGAAAGGGGGAGGGGGGGAGGAAGTAAAAAAACCTGCAAATGAGACACTGAAGAAGGGGGTCAGAGAGGTGGGAAAGAAACCCAACGGAGCAGTGTCCGGAGGCCAATGTTGCCGACTTTGCTGAGGAAAATGGTGATCAACAGTGTAAAAGGGCTAGAGAGATCCAGAAAAAACCAAAAAAAGGGAAAATTTGCCCTTAGATTTAGCAATTTGGAGATCGTTAGAGACTTTAACTGGGGCCAGTTTCTGGGATGGGGGTGCGGAAACCTAAATTGCAGGGGTTTTCCAAGAAGAGATTTAAGCGAGAATAGCGTTTTGGGGCGAGAGAAGCCCAAAGGGGATCCAGAATTTTTTGAGATAAAGGGAAGGTTAGAGACGGGTTCGGTAATTTTGGCAAAAGGGGAGGGGTTTTCCAGGGAGGGTTTTTTTAGTGGGGGAGTTATGGTAGTCTGTTTTAAAGGGGGGATGGGAAAAATCCCAGTTTGGGGAGAGGGGAAAAGGGAAAAGATTGGGCAGTAAAGGGGAGAGAGGAAAAGCTGGAGAAATAGACTGGAGAAGGGGGGAGGGAAAAGGGGGGCTTTGAGCAGGTGGGGGTGGGGGGCAAAACAGGAGAAGCCTGGATACCCTTCCTTTCCCGTGGTTTTGGGGCAAGACGGAGAACACACTGAGGTTTTGCAGGGGGGGACAGGATGGGTTTTTTGCTTTTGTGGTTTTTGATGAAATTTTTTGGCGGGTAAATGTCCCAAAAATTTTCTTTGAAAAAAGTGGGCCCCCTCCTCAGCACAGGGGGTCAGAGACCAGGGGGCCAAACTTTGGGCCCCGAGAAGGAGTGGATGGTTTTCCCAAACCCGGCTTTTGGGGGTTTTGTGTAAGGGGGTTTAATGGGGGAGGGTGAAATATTTTTGTTTGGCTAGGAAGGGATTTTGATAAAACCTGAGCAAATTTTGTAAATGGAAAAGTTTTTGCAGGTAGCTTCGACTTTCTCCACAACGCTTTACACCCCTGGGGCATCGTTTCAGGGGAAACCGGGTCTGAGACAATGCCAAGCCTCGGGCGTCTGACTCTTTGGGGTGGGGGTGTGTGAGGGTGCCAATATTCCAGGGTGGTTTTTAGTTACTGAAGATCGGGCACACCCTCTTTTTTTCAGTAAATTAAACAAAACCCTTCTCCAGCATTCTACCCTCATCTTTTCTTTTTTTCCTTCCAAGGGCCCCCAATGCATCAACATCATCAGTCCAACCTGGGAAGGGCCAAAAAGCACCCCCAAAAAAAAGACCACCCCAGAAAATTTTATAATTTCCCAAGAGCTTTTTGATGACACAAGCGGGTTTGGGGTCAGGGGATTTTAAAAGATCAAGAGGCAAAGAGGATGATTTTATTTTGCTCTGATGCCCCAAACACTTTATGCTCTCGAAAGGGGGAGAAGGAACTGGTTTCCTTGCCAAAAATCAAGCAGTCAGCTGGCCCTTTTCCCGTGCCTGTGGGTTTTTACCCCCCAGCTTCAGGGTGTAAAACGGGCAGGGAAAAGGGGAAATTAAACCTTTTTATGATGAGACCCGTGGAAACCAACGTGGGCTTTTGAGCACAACTTTGACGCAAAACAAAACAGTGGGGGAGGAAAAAGGAAGGCGTAGTGTCATGCGGGTCCCCGGCCACAGAAAGGAAAAGAAAACGGGCCCCCCCCAAGCCACTGACATTTTATCCACCACCTTGGCAGGGGGTGGGGAGCATGAACACTGTAATTTTCATTTTATTATTTGGAAAAAGGTCCAAAGGGCCTGTGAAGCCTGGGCCTTTTTCCGATCAAAACCTCAGATTCAAACGAAACCCATGTCCCTATGGGCCCGGGTTTGTTTTTAATGCGTCATCAGTAAGGAAAGAATCTAAAGAGTTTAAAACCCCCACCCACATGAAAAACACATTCATTTTTAAGCATGAATTGCTGTGGAAGAATTACTTGGAGAAAAAAGGCAACACAGGTCCTGAGTTTCCAACCACCGTGACATCTTCTGCCTCCGCCCCTTCCAAGCCCAAGTGGTCCTCTGCTGCTGATGTGCTGGAACAGCATCGGCAAGAACCATCCCCACTCCCAGACACTGTCAGCCAATTCCCACCACCAGCAAAACAGTCTACACCGTCCCCTTCCACCAGTCTGACCTGCACGCCGTACAGCAGCCAGTCCACCAGCCAACCTTCTGTATACCAGGTGTGGGAGCAGAAGAAACGCTTTCACCCCAGCCATCCCAAATCCAAAAGCCTGAATGTTGGCATTGTCAGGCTGTTGGCCTTGGAAATGTTGCCTTTCCAACTGGTAGACACGGATGGGTCCCGCCACATCATGGCCCTGGCATGCCCCCAATATCCGATGCCGAGCAGGCATTTCTTTGCCAGAAACGCTGTCCCTGCCCTGGTCCGCCATGTTGCAGAAAAGATCTCCAGAGTGTTGGCTGCATCTATGTCCATCAAAGTCCATCTCACTACAGACACATGGACTAGTAAGCACGGTCAAGGGCGATACATCTCACTGACTGCTCACTGGGTGAGTTGGGTGGATGACAGTGCCTCTGGTGATGGGTCTCGGGCTCAGCGGACACTTTTCCACACTGCTGGAATTGAGCAGAGTCCAGATCCCCAACCTCGATGGGTAGCATCACGTGTCAAGAGAAACCAGGCCATTCTGAAATTAATCTGACTTGAAGACCGTCAACACACAGGTCAAGAGCTGTGGACGGCTCTGCGCACCAGTGGCTGGGTGCTAAGAACCTGGCACCAGGCAATGTGGTGTGCAACAATGGGAGAAATCGCCTTGCCGCCCTTAGGATCAGTAGACTTACGCACATCCCTTGCCTGGCACACGTCCTGAACCTGGTTGTGCAGAAATTTCTCAAGCGCTACCCATTAACTGTCTGCTGAGGGAGGCTCGTGGTCTTAGCTCACACTTCCAGCGTTCGCACCCTGCTTCAGCACGAATGGCAGTGTTGCGGCATGATCTGAGCCTCCCCGTCAACCGTCTCATTGTTGACGTGGCAACACGCACGAATTCCACCCTCCACATGCTCCAGCGATTGTGGCAGCAGCGTAATGCCATTATGCAGTATGAAGTGTCGCATGGCCTGACGAGCAGTGGTGTGGAGCCACAGAGAGTGGAGGCAGGTGAAGGATCTCTGCAACACTTGACAGTTTTGAAGACGCAACCAAAATGGTCAGTCAGGATGATGGCGTTGTAAGCATGACCATTGTGGTCATTAGGGATGAGCGATTATAATCAAAGAAGTTGAAATTGGCACGGTTTTTAGGTTGATTGGAATAATCAAAGCGTATAATCTATTACTATCGCGCCATTTTCGGCGCTTCCTGTCATTTTGGCGGCCAGCAAATCAGCTTAGAGCATAGAGCAGGGTGAGCTGGGTGTGCGACGTCATGACTGTGATGTGTATTGTTGGCTGGAAAAATCACATGACCTCGTTTTGCATAGAATAGCATTTCCTGTTCTTCATCAGTGTTTCAGTGTCTCTCATTAGAGTAGGACGTGTGCTAGATTTCTCTCAATACAGCTCAGCTCAGCTCAGAGACACACTTCTCTTCATTCATACAGACAACTATGTTTTTAGCTGTGAACATTAGAACATAGGTAGATTAGAGAATTTCAGTTCTTAGTTAGTTAGACAGAGACTTTTAAAGAAGCATCTAGCGCTGTACAGCCACGGGGGAGGAGGAGGGGTGCGGGCGAACACAGCAGGCAGGCAGGCAGGCAAGGAGAGTGTATATTGTGCAGCCCAGACTCTGCTTTGAACCTGCATTGAAATGGCTTTTTGTTACCAGTTTTTGGCCAGCACACCTTGCACCTGAGGTGAAATAGTACCTTTTATTTTGTGCAGCCCAGTTTTTTTCAAAGATCAACCTTGTACTTACATTAGGATACAGAAATTTTCTAGTAACTGCTGTTGTATTTCACTGGTGCAAAACCCACCTTTTATTATCCGTATAAATTTTGAATAGGTGTTTTTCACTTTGGCGCAGCCCATTTTTGTTCAAAGACCCACCTTGTACTTATATTAGGATACAGAAATTTGCTAGTAATTGCACGTGTATTTCATAGGTGCAAAACCCACCTTTTCTTATCTGTATAAATTTTGAATAGGTGTTTTTCACTTTGGTGCAGCCCATTTTTGTTCAAAGACACACCTTGTACTTATATTAGGATACAGAAAATTGCTAGTAATTGCAGGTGTATTTCATTGGTGCAAAACCCATCTTTTATTATCCGTATGCATTTTAAATAGGTTTTTTCACTTTGGCGCAGCCCATTTGTGTTCAAAGAACCACCGTGTACTTATATTAGGATACAGAAATTTGCTAGTAATTGCAGGTGTATTTCATAGGTGCATAACTCACCTTTTATTATCTGTATAAGTTTTAAATAGGTGTTTTTCAATTTGGTGCAGCCAATTTTTGATCAAAGACCCACCTTGTACATAAATTTGAATACAGAAATTTTGTGGTAACTGCTGTTGTATTTCATTGCTGCAAAAGCCACCTTTTATTATCCGTATACATTTAAATAGCTGTATTTCACTTTGGTGCGGCCCAGTTTTGTTCAAAGAGCCACCTTGTACTTAAATTTGAATACAGAAATTTTGTGGTAACTGCTGTTGTATTTCATTGGTGCAAAACCCACCTTTTATTATCCATATAACATTTAAATAGCTGTATTGCACTTTGGTTCGCCCCAGTTTTTTTTCAAATAGCCACCTTGTACTTAAATTTGGATACAGAAATTTTGTAGTTACTGTTGGTGTATTTCATTGGTGCAAAAACCACCGTTTGTTATCCGTATAACTTTTAAATAGCTGTATTGCACGTGGTGCGGCCCTAGTTTTTTTTCAAATAGCCACGTTGTACGACAAATTTTCTAGCAACTGTTCTCGTTTGTCATTGCTGCAAAAAACGCAATTTCTCATCCGTGTAACTTCTGAATAGTTTTATTGCGCTTGGTGAATCTCAGTTTCGCGCAGATAGCTCACTTGTATGATATTTTGGTTGTAAAACTATCAATTCCTAGTCCTACTGGGCAGTTGTAAATTCCTGGGACTGAAGGAAGAACACTGTGATTTGTCTTATTGGTTTTTTCCACCAGACCGCATTTCACAGGTATTCGCTAGAAACAATTCAGTTTCTAATCCTAGTTGGCTGTAGGAAATTAGAGGGATTTAAGAATAGCTGTGATTTGCGGTCTTTCAATAAGAGACTGTCCAAAAACTCTTCCATACCTTCATAAATTTATATCTTTCTGAACATGGAGCGAAATGCAGGTGGTATGCGAGCAAAGAGGGGTGTAGGACATGGAGGTAGAGGTACGAGAGAAGGTGCTCCTTCCAGTGCTGGTGACAACACGCAAGCCAGCGGATCGTTGGTTGCAGGACCGTCAGACCTGTCATCGCTGGGTAAGGGCCCTGTGAATCTCAGTAACGAACAGCGTCGCCACTCTGTTCTTCAGTGGTTAATGCAACCTGCATGCTACGGTCCAGGACAGGTATAGTCAATGTCCAGTGAAACTAAAATGGTGGTTCAAAGACTCCTTTTTCAGGCACTTTTTAAATCTGGGGGTCATGCAGGTTTGGGGCTCATGCTGTGGCCCAGGACAGGTATAGTCAATGTCCAGTTCAACCAAAATGTTGGTAGAAAGAGTCCTTTTTCCGGCACTTTTTAATCTGTGGGTCAGACAGGTTTAAGGGTCATGCTGCGTTCCAGGACAGGGATAGTCAATGTCCAGTTCAAGTAAAATGATGGTTCAAATAATACTGCCTTCTGGCACTTTTTAATTTGTAGGTCATGCAGGTTTAAGGCTCATGCTGTGGTACAAGACAGGGATAGTGAATAGTCTGTGAGTTTTTTTCTGTGACTCTTGTTGCCTAATTGTGTTGCCTAAGATGTAGCACGTATCCATTTTACTGTTGTGGATGTTAATTCCAGCTTCTCCAGCCCTGTTTGGGTGTAAGAATGAAGGTGTTGTCCTCTCCCATAGACTTTAATGGTCATCAGCGATAATAGATTATCGACTATCGGATATCGGCATGATAATTGACGATATCGACTATCGATCCGATGACGATAGTTGACGCACTCGCTCATCACTCGGGGTCATATTTTTACTGAAACAAGCGATAGACTCTCTGCAGCAGCAGGTCCCGGCAGTGATGGAGGAGGATGAGGCGGACACAGAGCCTTACTCACCATTGGATGTAGAAGGCCCGACTGTTTCCCAATTGTATAGGTCGTCTTTTGCCGGTGGTTCAAGGTCCAGGGCTCACAGACTAGAGGGCATGACACTAGCCAGCCTTTTTGATGGTAGGATGAGGGAAATTAGGAGGATATGAGGCAGGGGGG